>JAACNH010002060.1:1979-47951 GCA_019447015.1 Hymenochirus boettgeri
TATTCAAAAAATGGGGATCCTATATTAATGGAAATTATCAATGGGAACCTATATTAAATGAATTATCAATGGGGATCCTATATTAATGGAATTATCTACGGGGAACCTATATTAAATGGAATTATAATGGGGATCCTATATTAAATGGAATTACAATGGGGATCCTATATTAAATGGAATTATCAATGGGAATCCATATATTAAATTGAATTATCAATGCGGATCCTATATTAATGAATTATCATGGGGATCCTTATTAAATGGATTAATCAATGGGGATCCTATATTAAATGGAATTATCAATGGGATCCTATATAAAATGGAATTATCAATGGGGAACCATAATTAAATAGGAATTATCAATGGGGAACCTATATTAAATGGAATTATCAATGGGAACCTATATAAATGGAATTATCAATGGGGAACCTATATTAAATGGAATATCAATGGGAATCCTATATAAAATAGGAATTATTAATGGGGAACCTATATTAAATAGAAGTATCAATGGGATCCTATTTTAATAGGATTATCAATGGGGAACCTATATTAAATGGAATTATCAATGGGAACCTATATTAATGAATTATCAATGGAAACCGAAATTTAATGGAATAATCAATGGGGAACCTATATTAAATGGAATTATCAATGGGGATCCTAAGTAAATGGAATTATCAATGGGGAACCTATATTAAATGGAATTATCAATGGGAAACCGAAATTTAATGGAATAATCAATGGGGAACCTATATTAAAGTGATGCTTTTTACTGTCATTTAGTGGGTGGGCGCAGTTTGTTTTTATGTTCCTGTTCCAGTTTTTATTTATTTCCAATAAGGTTTCTTGTTTCTTCCAGTTCTTGCGGCAATAACGGCATAAACACACAATGTGAAAAAATGGAGGATATTGCGCCAAGTCCTTGCACTGGAAAAACAATTGGAAATTGTGCCTTAACATCATTTGTAAATAATCAGCTGATTACGATAACCTGATTGTCTTCACCTCAATTCCCACCCTAACAATGGACGTGTCCTTTGTATAATCTGTACCAATCATTAAAAGGCATTGAAAGAACATTTGACGTGGATTATTATAACACTGGGCTTGGATATTTATTATTAATATTATAATGTAATAATTTATAATACTGAGCAGCTACTGACCCCTAGAACATATAATGTTACAGTGAGAAGAGAGGGTGTATAGGGACAGTTACAATAATAATATTAATAATGATAATAATTTATTATACTGAGATCACTACTGACCCCAATAGAGCATTATAATGTTACAGTGAGAAGAGAGGGTGTATAAGGGACAGTTACAATAATAATATTAATAATGATAATAATTTATAATACTGAGATCAGCTACTGACCCCAATAGAACATTATAATGTTACAGTGAGAAGAGAGGGTGTATAGGTATAGTTACAATAATATATTAATAATGATAATAATTTATTATACTGAGATCAGCTACTGACCCCAATAGAACATTATAATGTTACAGTGAGAAGAGAGGGTGTATAAGGGACAGTTACAATAATAATATTAATAATGATACTAATTTATAATACTGAGATCAGCTACTGACCCCAATAGAACATTAGAATGTTACAGTGAGAAGAGAGGGTGTATAAGGGACAGTTACAATAATAATATTGATAATGATAATAATTTATAATACTGAGATCAGTTACTGACCCCAATAGAACATTATAATGTTACAGTGAGAAGAGAGAGTGTATAAGGGATAGTTACAATAATAATAATATTAATAATGATAATTATTTATAATACTGAGATCAGCTACTGACCCCAATAGAACATTATAATGTTACAGTGAGAAGAGAGAGTGTATAAGGGATAGTTTACAATAATAATATATTAATAATGATAATTATTTATAATACTGAGAGTCAGTTACTGACACCAATAGAATTATAATATTAAGTGAGAAGAGAGGGTGTGATAAGGGACAATTACAATAAATTAATAATGTAATAGATTATAATACTGAGATCAGACATTGATACCAATAGAACATATGTTACAGTGAGAAGAGAGTGTGTATAAGGGACAGTTACATAATAATATTATAATGATAATAATTTATAATACTGAGATCAGCTACTGACCCCAAGAACATTATAATGTTACAGTGAGAAAGAGGGTGTATAAGGGACAGTTACATATAATTAATAACGATAATAATTTATAATACTGAGATCAGCTACTGACCCCCAATAGAACATTATAATGTTCAGTGAGAAGAGAGAGTGTATAAGGGATAGTTTACAATAATAATACTATTAATAATGATAATAATTATAATACTGAGATCAGCTACTGACCCCCATAGAACATTATAATGTTACAGTGAGAAGAGAGGGTTAATAAGGGACAGTTACAATAAATATAATAATGATAATATTTATAATACTGAGATCAGCTACACTGACCCCAATAGAACATTATAATGTTACAGTGAGAAGAGAGGGTAATAGGGACAGTTACAATAATAATATTAAAATGATAAATTTTTAATACTGAGATCAGCTACTGACCCCAATAGAACATTATAATGTTACAGTGAGAAGAGAGGGTGTAAAAGAGACAGTTACAATAATAATAATATTAATAATGATAATTATTTATAATACTGAGATCAGTTACTGACACCAATAGAATATTATAATATTAAAGTGAGAGAGAGGGTGTTAAAGGGACGAATTCCAATAATAATATTAATAATGAATAATATTTATAATACTGATGATCAGACATTGATACCAATAGAACATTATGTACAGTGAGAAGAGAGTGTGTTAAGGGACAGTTACAATAATAATATTAATAATGATAATAATTTATAATACTGAGATCAGCTACTGACCCCAATGAACATTATAATGTTACAGTGAGAAGAGAGGGTGTATAAGGGACTTTTACAATAATAATTAATAACGTATAATTTTATAATACTGAGATCAGCTACTGACCCCAATAAACATTATAATGTTACAGTGAGAAGAGAGAGTGTATAAGGGATAGTTTACATATAATATATTAAATAATGATAATAATTTATAATACTGAGATCAGCTACTGACCCCCATAGAACATTATAATGTTACAGTGAGAAGAGAGGGTGTATAAAGGGACAGTTACAATAATAATATTAATAATGATATAATTTATAATACTGAATCAGCTACTGACCCCAATAGAACATTATAATGTTACAGTGGAAGAGAGGGTGTATAGGGACAGTTTACAATAATATATTAATAATGATAATACATTTATAATACTGAGATCAGCTCTGACCCCAATGAACATTATAATTTACAGTGAGAAGAGAGGGTGTAAAAGATAGACAGTTACAATAATATATTATAATGATAATAATTTGTAATACTGGATCAGCTACTGACCCCAATAGAACTTATAATGTTACAGTGAGAAGAGAGGGTGTAAAGAGACAGTTACAATAATAATATTAATAATGATAATATTTGTAATACTGAGATCGCTACTGACCCAATAGAACATTATAATGTTACAGTGAGAAGAGAGGGTGTAAAGAGACAGTTACAAAATATATATTATAATATAATAATTTGTAATCTGAGATCAGCTACTGACCCCAATAGAACATTATAATGTTACAGTAGAAGAGATGTATATAAGGGACAGTTAACTAATAATATTAATAATGATAATAATTTAATAACACTGAGATCAGCTACTGACCCCAATAGAACATTATAATGTTACAGTGAGAAGAGAGGGTTATCGGACAGTTACAATAATAATATTAATAATGATAATAATTTATAACCTGAGATCAGCTACTGACCCCAATAGAACATTATAATTTACAGTGAGAAGAGATGGTATATAAGGGACAGTTACAATATAATATTATAATGATAATAATTTATAACACTGAGATCAGCTACTGACCCCAATAGAACATTATAATGTTACAGTGAGAGAGATGGTATATAAGGACAGTTACAATAATATTTAATAATGATAATAATTTATAACACTGAGATCACTACTGACCCCAATAGAACATTATTATATGTTACAGTGAGAAGATAGTGTATAAGGGACAGTTTACAATAATAATATTAATAATGAAATAATTTATAACACTGAGATCAGCTACTGACCCCATAGAACATTATAAGGTTTACAGTGAGAAGAGATGGTAATATAAGGGACAGTTACATAATAATATTAATAAGGATAATAATTTAATACACTGAATCACTCCACTGACCCCAATACCATTATAATTTACAGTGAGAAGAGAATGGATAGTAAGGGACAGTTCACAATATAATTTAATAATATAATAATTTTATAAAACTAGATCAGCTACTGACCCAATAGAACATTATAAATGTTACAGTGAGAAGAAGGGTGTATAAGGGACAGTTACAATATAATTTAATAATGATAATAATTTATAATACTGATATCAGCTACTGACCCCAATAGAACATTATAATGTTACAATGAGAAGAGAGGGTGTATAAGGGACAGTTTACAATAATAATATTAATAATGATAATAATTTATAATACTGAGTATCACTACTGACCCCAAAGACCTATTATCATGTTACCGTGAGAAGAGGGTGTGGGATCCTATATTAAATGGAATTATCAATGGGGATCCTATATTAAATGGAATTATCAATGGGGATCCTATATTTAAATGGAATTATCAAGGGGGGGAACCTATATTAAATAGATTATCAATGGGGAACCTATATTAAATGGAATTATCAATGGGGAACCTATATTAAATGAATTATCAATGGGAACCTATATTAAATGGAATTATCAATGGAATCCTAATAAATAATGATTAATGGGAACCTATATTAAATAGAATTATCAATGGGGATCCTATATTAAATAGGATTATCAATGGGGAACCTATATTAAATGGAATTATCAATGGGGAACCTATATTAAATGGAATTATCAATGGGAAACCGAAATTTAATGGAATAATCAATGGGGAACCTATATTAAATGGAATTATCAATGGGGATCCTATAGTAAATGGAATTATCAATGGGGAACCTATATTAAATGGAATTATCAATGGGAAACCGAAATTTAATGGAATAATCAATGGGGAACCTATATTAAAGTGATGCTATTTTACTGTCATTTAGTGGGTGGCGCAGTTTGTTTTATGTTCCTGTTCCAGTTTTTATTTATTTCCAATAAGGTTTCTTGTTTCTTACAGTTCTTGCGGCAATAACGGCATTAAACACACAATGTGAAAAAAATGGAGGATATTGCGCCAAGTCCTGCACTGGAAAAACAATTGGAAATTGTGCCTTAACATCATGTTGTAAATAATCAGCTGATTACGATAACCTGATTGTCTTCACCTCAATTCCCACCCTAACAATGGACGTGTCCTTTGTATAATCTGTACCAATCATTAAAAGGCATTGAAAGAACATTTGACTGGTGGATTATTATAAACATGGGGCTTGGATATTTATTATTAATATTAATAATGATAATAATTTATAATACTGAGATCAGCTACTGACCCCCCCTAGAACATATAATGTTACAGTGAGAAGAGAGGGTGTATAGGGACAGTTACAAAATAATATAATAATGATAATAATTTATATACTGAGATCAGCTACTGACCCCAATAGAACATTATAATGTTACAGTGAGAAGAGAGGGTGTATAAGGGACAGTTACAATAATAATATTAATAATGATAATAATTTATAATACTGAGATCAGCTACTGACCCCAATAGAACATTATAATGTTACAGTGAGAAGAGAGGGTGTATAAGGACAGTTACAATAATAATATTAATAATGATAATAATTATATACTGAGATCACTACTGACCCCAATAGAACATTATAATTTACAGTGAGAAGAGAGGGTGTATAGGGCAGTTACAATAATAATATTAATAATGATATAATTTAAATACTGAGATCAGCTACTGACCCCAATAGAACTTATAATGTTACAGTGGAAGAAGGGTATAAGGGACAGTTACAATAATAATATTATAATGATAATAATTTATAATACTGAGATCATTACTGACCCCAATAGAACATTATAATGTTACAGTGAGAAGAGAGGTGTATAAGGGATAGTTACAATAATAATATATTAATAATGATAATTATTTATAATACTGAGATCACTACTGACCCCAATAGAACATTATAATGTTACAGTGAGAAGAGAGGTGTATAAGGGAAGTTACAATAATAATTATTATAATGATAATATTTATAATACTGAATCAGTTACTGACACCAATAAATTATATATTACAGTGAGAAGAGAGGGTGTATAAGGGACATTACATATAATATTAATAATGTAATATTATAATACTGAGATCATACTTGACCAATAGAACATTATGTTTACAGTGAGAAGAGAGTGTGTATAAGGGACAGTTACAATAATAATTATTAAATGATAATAATTTATAATACTGAGATCAGCTACTGACCCCATAGAACATTATAATGTTACAGTGAGAAGAGAGGGCGTATAAGGGACAGTTATAATAATAATATTAATAATGATAATAATTTATAATACTGAGATCAGCTACTGACCCCCAATAGAACATTATAATGTTACAGTGAGAAGAGAGGGTGTATAAGGGACAGTTACAATAATAATATTAATAATGATAATAATTTATAATACTGAGATCAGCTACTGACCCCAATAGAGCATTATAATGTTACAGTGAGAAGAGAGGGTGTATAAGGGACAGTTACAATAATAATATTAATAATGATAATAATTTATAATACTGAGATCAGCTACTGACCCAATGAACATTAAATGTTACAGTGAGAAGAGAGGGTGTATAAGGAAGTTACAATAATAATATTAATAATGATAATAATTTATATACTGAGATCAGCTACTGACCCCAATAAACATTAAATGTTACAGTGAGAAGAGAGGGTGTATAAGGGACAGTTACAATAATAATATTAATAATGATAAATTTTATAATACTGAGATCAGCTACTGACCCCAATAGAACATAATGTTACAGTGAGAAGAGAGGTGTAAGGGACAGTTACAATAATAATATTATAATGATAATTTATAATACTGAATCAGTCCTGACCCCAATAGAACATTATATGTTACAGTGAGAAGAGATTGTATAAGGGAAGTTACAATAATATATTAATAGATAATTATTTATATACTGAGATCAGCTACTGACCCCAATAGAACATTATATAGTTACAGTGAGAAGAGAGTGTATAAGGGAAGTTACAATAATAATAATATTAATAATGATATATTTATAATACTGAGATCAGTTACTGACCCAATAGAACTTTATAATTTACAGTGAGAAGAGAGGGTGTATAGGGACAGTTACAATATAAATTAATAATGATATAATTTATATACTAGATCAGCTGAACCAATAGAACATTGTTACAGTGAGAAGAGAGGGTATAAGGGACAGTTACAATAAATATTAAAATGATAATAATTTATAATACTGAATCACTACTGACCCCAATAGAACATTATAATGTTACAGTGAGAAGAGAGGGTGTATAAGGGAGTTACAATAATAATATTAATAAGATAATAATTATATACTGAGATCAGCTACTGACCCCAATAGAACATTAATGTACAGTGAGAAGAAGGTGTATAAGGGAAGTTACAATAATAATAATATATATGATAATAATTTATAATACTGAGATCAGCTACTGACCCCTAGACATTATATGTTACAGTGAGAAGAGAGGTGTATAAGGGACAGTTACAATAATAATTTAATAATGATAATATTTTAATACTGAGATACAGCTACTGACCCCAATAGAACATTATAATGTTACAGTGAGAAAGAGGGTGTATAAGGGACAGTTACAATAATAATATTAATAATGATAATAATTTATAATACTGAATCAGCTACTGACCCCCATAGAACATTATAATGTTACAGTGAGAGAGAGGGTGTAAAAGGACAGTTACAATAATAATATATATAATGATAATTTTTATAATACTGAGATCAGCTTACTGACCCAATAAAATTATAATTTACAGTGAGAAAGAGTTGTAAAGGGACATTACAATAATAATATTAATATATAATAATTTATAATACTGATATCAACATTTACTACCTCAATAGAACATTATATTTACAGTGAGAAGAGAGTGTGTATAGGACAGTTCATAATAATATTAATAATGATAATAATTTATAATACTGAGATCAGCTACTGACCCCAATAGAACATTATAATGTTACAGTGAGAAGAGAGGGTGTATAAGGGACAGTTACAATAATAATATTAATAACGATAATAATTTATAATACTGAGATCAGCTACTGACCCCAATAGAACATTATAATGTTACAGTGAGAAGAGAGGGTATATAAGGGACAGTTACAATAATAATATTAATAATAATAATTATTTATAATACTGAGATCAGCTACTGACCCCAATAGAACATTTTAATGTTACAGTGAGAAGGGAGGGTGTATAAGGGACAGTTACAATAATAATATTAATAATGATAATAATTTATAATACTGAGATCAGCTACTGACCCCAATAGAACATTATAACGTTACAGTGAGAAGAGAAGGTGTATAAGGGACAGTTACAATAATAATAGTGAGAGGAGCGGGTGTATGTAGAGGGTGTATAAGGACAGTTACAATAATAATTTAATAATGATAATAATATAATACTGAGATCAGCTACTGACCCCAATAAACATTATAATGTTACAGTGAGAAGAGAGGGTGTATAAGGGACAGTTACAATAATAATTTATATATATAATAATTTATAATACTGAGATCAGTACTGACCCAATAGAACATTATATGTTTACAGTGAGAAGAGAGGGTGTATAAGGGACAGTTACAATAATAATATAATGATAAAATTAAATAACTGAGATCAGCTACTGACCCCAATAGAACATTATAACGTTACAGTGAGAAGAGAAGGTGTATAAGGGACAGTTACAATAATAATAATAATAATAATAATAATAATTTATAATACTGAGATGAGGTACTGACCCCAATAGAACATTATAATGTTGCAGTGAGAAGAGAGGGTGTATAAGGGACTGTTACAATAATAATATTAATAATAATTTATAATACTGAGATCAGCTACTGACCCCAATAGAACATTATAATGTTACAGTGAGAAGAGAGGGTGTATAAGGGACAGTTACAATAATAATATTAATAATGATAATAATTTATAATACTAAGATTAGCTACTGACCCCAATAGTACATTATAATATTACAGTGAGAAGAGAGGGTGTATAAGGGACAGTTACAATAATAATATTAATAATGATAATTTATAATACTGAGACCAGCTACTGACCCCAATAGAACATTATAATGTTACAGTGAGAAGAGAGGGTGTTTAAGGGACAGTTACAATAATAATATTAATAATGATAATAATTTATAGCACTGAGATCAGCTACTGACCCCAATAGACCATTATAATGTTACAGTGAGAAGAGATGGTGTATAAGGGACAGTTACAATAATAATATTAATAATGATAATAATTTATAATACTGAGATCAGCTACTGACCCCAATAGAACATTATAATGTTACAATGAGAAGAGAGGGTGTATAAGGGACAGTTACAATAATAATATTAATAGATCATACTGAATCAGCTCTGACCCCAATAGAAATATAATGTTACAGTGAGAAGAGAGGGTGTATAAGGGACAGTTACAATAATAATATTATATAATGATATATTATAATACGAGATCAGCTACTGACCAATAGAACATTTATAAGTTACAGTGAGAAGAGAGGTGGTATAAGGGAAAGTTACAATAATATTTAATAAGATAATATTTATAAACTGAGATCAGCTACTGACCCAATAGAACATTATAATGTTACAGTGAGAAGAGAGTGGTTATAAGGGAAAGTTACATAATAATATTAATAAATAATATTATAATACTGAGATCAGCTACTGACCCCATAGAACTTATAATGTTAACGTGAGAAGAGAGGGTGTATAAGGGACAGTTACAATAATAATATTAATAATGATATAATTTATAATACTGAGATCACTACTGACCAATAGAACATTATAAGTTACAGTGAGAAGAGAGGTGTATAAGGGACAGTTACAATAATAATATTATAATGATAATATTATATATACTGATTCACTACTGACCCCAATAGAACATTATAATGTTACAGTGAGAAGAGAGGGTGTATAAGGGACAGTTACAATAATAATATTAATAATGATAATATTTTATAATACTGAGATCAGCTACTGACCCCATAGAAATTATAATGTTACAGTGAGAAGAAGGGTGTATAAGGGACAGTTACAAATAATATTAATAATAATAATAATAATTTATAATACTGAGATCAGCTACTGACCCCAATAGAACATTATATGTACAGTGAGAAAGAGGGTGTTAAGGGACAGTTACAATAATAATATTAATAATGAATAATATTTATAATACTGAGATCAGCTACGACCCCAATAGAACATTATATGTTACAGTGAGAAGAGAGAGGTGTATAAGGGACAGTTACAATAATAATATTAATAATGATAAAATTTATAATCTGAGATCAGCTACTGACCCCAATAGAACATTATAATGTTACAGTGAGAAAGAGTGTATAAGGGACAGTTACAATAAAATATTAATAATGATAATATTTATAATACTGAGATCAGCTACGGACCCCAATAGAACATTATAAGTTACAGTGAGAAGAGAGGTGTATAAGGGACAGTTACATAATAATATTAATAATGATAATAATTTATAAATACTGAATCAGCTACTGACCCCCATAGAACATTATAATGTTACAGTGAGAAGAGAGGGTGTATAAGGGACAGTTACATAATAATATTAATAATGATAATAATTTATAATACTGAGATCAGCTACTGACCCCAATAGAACTTATAATGTTACAGTGAGAAAGGGTGTATAAGGGACAGTTACAATAATATATTAATAATGATAATAATTTATAATACTGAGATCAGCTACTGACCCCAATAAACATTTAATGTTACAGTAGAAGAGAGGGTTATAAGGGCAGTTAACAATAATAATATTATAATGATAATATTTATACCGAGATCAGCTACTGACCCAATAGAACTTTATAATGTTACAGTGAGAGAGAGGGTGTATAAGGGACAGTTACAATAATAATATTAATAATGATAATAATTTATAAACTGAGATCAGCTACTGACCCCAATAGAACATTATAATGTTACAGTGAGAAGAGGGTGTATAAGGGACAGTTACATAATAATATTAATAAGATAATATTTATAATACTGAGATCAGCTACTGACCCCATAGAACATTATAATGTTACAGTGAGAAGAGAGGTGAATAGGGACAGTATACATAATAATATTAATAATGATAATAATTTATATACTGAGATCAGCTACTGACCAATAGAACATTATAAGTTACAGTAAGAAGAGAGGGTGTATAAGGGACAGTTACAATAATAATATTAATAATGATATATATTTATAATACTGAGATCAGCTACTGACCCCATAGAACATTATAATGTTCAGTGAGAAGAGAGTGTATATAGGGACAGTTTACAATAATAATATTAATAATATAATATATTTTATAATACTGAGATCAGCTACTGACCCCAATAGAACATTATAATGTTACAGTGAGAAGAGAGGGTAATAAGGGACAGTTACAATAATAATATATAATAGATAATAATATTTAATATACTGAGATCAGCTACTGACCCCAATAGAACATTATAATGTTACAGTGAGAAGAGAGGGTGTATAAGGGACAGTTACAATAATAATATTAATAAATATTAATTTATAATACTGAATCAGCTACTGACCCCATAGAACATTATAATGTACAGTGAAGAGAGGGTGTATAAGGGACAGTTACATAATAATATAATAATGATAATAATTATAATACTGAGATCAGCTACTGACCCCAATAGAACATTATAATGTCAGTGAGAAGAGAGGGTGTATAAGGGAACGTTACAATATAATATTAATAATGATAATAATTTATAATACTGAGATCAGCTACTGACCCCAATAGAACATTATAATGTTACAGTGAGAAGAGAGGTGTATAAGGGACAGTTACAATAATAATATAATATATAATTTTATAATACTGAGATCAGCTACTGACCCCAATAGAACATTATAATGTTACAGTGAGAAGAGAGTGTATAGGGACAGTTACAATAATAATATTAATAATGATAATTTTTATATCTGAGATCAGCTACTGACCCCATAGAACATTATAATGTTACATGTAAGAGAGGTGTATAAGGGACAGTACAATATAATATTAATAATGATAATAATTTATAATACTGAGATCAGCTACTGACAATAGAACATTATAAGTGACAGTGAGAAGAGAGGTGTATAAGGGACAGTTACAATAATAATATATAATGATAATATTTATAATACTGGATCAGCTACTGACCCCAATAGAACATTAAGTTACAGTGAGAAGAGGTTATATAGGGACAGTTACAATAATAATATTAATAATATAATATTATAATACTGAGATCACTACTGACCCCAATAGAACATTATAATGTTCCAGTGAAAGAGGGGTATAAGGGACAGTTACAATAATAATTATAATAATAATAATAATAATAATTTATAATACTGAGATCAGCTACTGACCCCAATAAACATTATAATGTTACAGTGAGAAGAGAGGGTGTATAAGGGACAGTTACAATAATAATATTAATAAGGATAATATTTAATAACTGAGATCAGCTACTGACCCCAATGAACATTATAATTTACATGAGAAGAGAGGGTGTTAAGGGACAGTTACAATAATAATATTAATAATGATAATAATTTATAATACTGAGATCAGCTACTGACCCCAATAGAACATTATAATGTTCAGTGAAGAGGGTGTATAAGGGACAGTTACATAATAATATTAATAATGATATAATTTATAATACTGAGATCAGCTACTGACCCAATAGAACATTATAATGTTACAGTGAAAGAGAGGGTGTATAAGGACAGTTACAATAATAATATTATAATGATAATATTTATAATACTGAGATCAGCTACTGACCCCAATAGAACATTATAATGTTACAGTGAGAAGAGAGGGTGTATAAGGGACAGTTACAATAATATATATAATAATGATAAAATTTATAATACTGAGATCAGCTACTGACCCAATAGAACATTATAATGTTACATGGAGAAGAGAGGGGTATAAGGGACAGTTACAATAATAATATATAATGATAATAATTTATAATACTGAGATCGCTACGACCCCAATAGAACATTATAATGTTACAGTGAGAAGAGAGGGTTATAAAGGGACAGTTACATAATAATATTAATAATGAATAATTTTAATACTGAGATCAGCTACGGACCCCAATAGAACTTATAATGTTACAGTGAGAAAGAGGTGTATAAGGGACAGTTAAATAATAATATTAAAATGATAATAATTTATATACTGAGATCACTACTGACCCCAATAGAACATTATAATGTTACAGTGAGAAGAAGGGTGTATAGGGACAGTTACAATAATAATATTAATAATGATAATATTTATAATACTGAGATCAGCTACTGACCCCAATAGAACATTATAATGTTACAGTGAGAAGAGAGTTATAAGGGACAGTTACAATAATAATATTAATAATGATAATAATTTATAATACTGAGATCAGCTACTGACCCAATAGAACTATAATGTTACAGTGAAAGAGAGGTTGTATAAGGGACAGTTACAATAATATATTAAAATATATAATTTATATACTGAGATCAGCTACGACCCCAATAGAACATTATAATGTACAGTAGAAGAAGAGGTGTATAAGGGACAGTTACAATAATAATATTAATAATGATAATAATTTATATATACTGAGATCAGCTACTACCCCATAGAACATTATAATGTTACAGTGAGAAGAGAGGTGTGTATAAGGGACAGTTACAATAATATATTATAATGATATAATTTATAATACTGAGATCAGCTACTGACCCCAATGAAACATTATATGTTACAGTGAGAGAGAGGGTGTATAAGGAACAGTTCAATAATAATATTAATAATGATAAGAATTTTATTAATAATGATAATAATGTATAATACTGAGATCAGCTACTGACCCCAATAGAACATTATAATGTTACAGTGAGAAGAGAGGGTGTATAAGGGACAGTTACAATAATAATAAATAATGATAATAATTCATAATACTAAGATCAGCTACTGACCCCAATAGAACATTATAATGTTACAATGAGAAGAGAGGGTGTATAAGGGACAGTTATAATAATAATATTAATAATGATAATAATTTATAATTCTGATTGGAAAGTATTATGGATTGTCAACCAGGCGAAGCGAGAGAGGGAGAGAGTTATAAAGGTAGTGATAACAGTCTAGATGGAAAGTATTTAATGGACGTCACCAGGCGAAGCGAGAGAGGGAGAGAGGTTATAAGGTAGGATACCAGTCCTAGATGGGAAAGTATTATGGATGTCACCAGGCGAAGCGAGAGAGGGAGAGAGTTTAAAAGGTAGGATAACAGTCTAATGGGAAAGTATTAATGGATGTCAACCAGGCAAGCGAAGAGGGAGAGAGTTATAAAGGTAGGATAACAGTCTAGATGGGAAAGTATTAATGGATGTCCCAGGCGAAGCGAGAGAGGGAGAGAGTTATAAAGGTAGGATAACAGTCTATGATGGGAAAGTATTAATGGATGTCACCAGGCGAAGCGAGAGAGGGAAGAGTTATAAAGGTAGGATAACAGTCTAGATGGGAAGTATTAATGGAGTCCCAGCGAAGCGAGAGAGGAGAGAGTTATAAAGGTAGGATAACAGTCTAGAATGGGAAAGTATTAAATGGATGTCACCAGTGGAAGCGAGAGAGGGAGAGAGTTATAAAGGTAGGATAACAGTCTAGATGGGAAAGTATTATGGACTGTCACCAGCGTGAAGCGAGAGAGGGAGAGAGTTTATAATGTATAGGATAACAGTCTCCTAGATGGGTAAAGTTTATGGCTGTCAACCGGCGAAGCGAGAGAGGGAGAGAGTTATAAAAGGTAGGATAACGTCTAGATTGGAAAGTATTAATGGATGTCACCAGGCGAAGGGAGAAGGGAGAGAGTTATAAAGGTAGGATAACAGTCTAGATGTGAAAGTTTAACTTAATGGATGTCACCAGGCGAAGCGAGAGAGGAGAGAGTTATAAAGGTAGGATAACAGTCTAATGGTGAAAGTATAATGGATGTCACCAGTCGAAGCGAGAGAGGGATGAGAGTTTATAAAGGTAGGATAACAGTCTAGATGGGAAAGTTTAAATGGATGTCACAGGCGAAGCAGAGAGGGAGAGAGTTTAAAGGTAGGATAACAATCTAATGGAAAGTTTATTGGATGTCACCAGGGCAAGCGAGAGAGGGTAGAGAGTTATAAAGTGTAGGATAACAGTCTAGATGGGAAAGTATTAATGGATGTCACCAGCGAAGCGAGAGAGGGAGAGAGTTATAAAGGTAGGATAACAGTCTATATGGGAAGTATTAATGGAGTCACCATGCGAGCGAGAGAGGAGAGAGTTATAAAGGTAGGATAACAGTCTAGATTGAAAGTTAATGGATGTCACCAGCGAAGCCGAGAGAGGGAAGAGTTATAAAGGTAGGATAACATTCTAGATGGGAAAGTATTAATGGATGTCCCCAGGCGAAGAGAGAGGGGAAGAGTTAAAGGTAGGATAAAGTTCTAGATGTGAAAGTAATTAATGGATGTCACCCGGCGAAGCGAGAGAGGGAGAGAGTTATAAAGGTAGGATAACAGTCTAGATGGGAAGTAATTATGATGTCACCAGGCGAAGCGAGAGAGGAGAGAGTTTTAAAGGTAGTAAACAGTCTAGATGGAAAATATTAATGGATGTCACCAGGCGAAGCGAGAGAGGAGAAGTTATAAAGGTAGGATAACAGTCCTAGATGGGAAAGTATTATGGATGTCACCAGGCGACGCGAGAGGGAGAGAGTTATAAGGTAGGATACAGTCTAGATGGGAAAGTATTAATGGATGTCACCAGGTGAACGCGAGAGGGAAGATTATAAGGTAGGATAACAGTCTATTGGGAAAGTATTAATGGATGTCACCAGGCGAAGCGAGAGAGGGAGAGAGTTATAAAGGTAGGATAACAGTCTAGATGGGAAAGTATTAGCTTGTCACCGCGGCAAGCGAGAGAGGGGAGAGTTATAAAGGTAGGATAAAGTCTAGATGTGAAAGTATAATGGATGTCACCAGGTGAAGCGAGAAGAGGAGAGGTTTATAAAGGTAGGATAACAGTCTAGATGGAAAGTATTAATGGATGTCACCAGGCGAAGCGAGAGAGGGAGAGAGTTATAAAGGTAGGTAACAGTCTATAGATTGGAAAGTATTAATGGATGTCACCAGGCGAAGCGAGAGAGGAGAGAGTTATAAAGGTAGGATAACAGTCTAGATGGGAAAGTATTAATGATGTCACCAGCGGAAGCGAGAGAGGAGAGAGTTATAAAGTATGGATACAGTCTAGATGGAAAGGTATTAATGGATTCACCAGGCGAGCGCAGAGAGGAGAGAGTTATAAAGGTAGGATAACAGTCTAATGGGAAAGTATTAATGGATGTCACCAGGGAAGCGAGAGAGGGAGAGAGTTATAAAGGTAGGATAACATCTATGATGGGAAAGTATTAATGGATGTCACCAGGCGAAGCGAGAGAGGGAGAGAGTTATAAAGGTAGGATACAGTCTAGATGTGAAAGTATAATGGAGTCACCAGGCGAAGCGAGAGAGGGAGAGAGTTATAAAGGTAGGATAACAGTCAGATGGTAAAGTATTAATGATGTCCCAGCTAAGCGGAGAGGGAGAGAGTTAAAAGGAGGATAACATCTAGATGTAAGTATTATTGGATGTCACCAGGCGAAGCGAGAGAGGGTGAGATTATAAAGGTAGGATAACAGTCTAGATGGGAAAGTATTAATGATGTCACCAGGCGAAGCGAGAGAGGAGAGAGTTATAAAGGTAGATACTCTATATGGGAAAGTATTTAATGCGTCACCTAGGCAAGCTAGAGAGGGAGAGTTATAAAGGTAGGAAACTCTAGATGTGAAAGTATTAATGGATGTCACCAGGCAAGCGAGAGAGGGAGAGAGTTATAAAGGTAGGATAACAGTCTAGATGGGAAAGTATTAATGGATGTCACCAGCGAAGCGAGAGGGGGAGGAGTTAAAAAGGTAGGATAACAGCTAGATGGGAAAGTATTATTGGATGTCACCAGGCGACGAGAGAGGGTGAGAGTTTATAAAGGTAGGATAACAGTCTAGATGTGAAAGTATTAATGGATGTCACCAGGCGAAGCGAGAGATGGAGAGAGTTTAAAGGTAGGATACTGTCTAGATGGGATACGTATTATGGATGTCACCAGGCGAAGCGAGAGAGGGAAAGAGTTATAAGGTAGGATAACGTCTAGATGTGAAAGTATTATTGGATGTCACCAGGCGAAGCGAGAGAGGGTGAGAGTTATAAAGGTAGGGATACAATCTAGATGTGAAAGTATTAATGGATGTTCACCAGGCGAAGCGAGAGAGGGAGAGAGTTATAAAGGTAGGATACATCTAGATGTGAAAGTATTAATGATTTCACCAGGCGAAGGGAAGAGAGAGAGAGATTATAAAGTAGGATACAGTCTAGATGTGAAAGTATTATGGATGTCACCAGGCGAAGCGGAGAGGGAGAGAGTTATAAAGGTAGGATAACAGTCTAGATTGAAAGTATTAATGAATGTCACCAGGCGAAGCGAGAGAGGGAGAGAGTTTAAAGGTAGGATAACAGTCTAGATGTGAAAGTATTATATGATGTCCCAGGCAGAGCGAGAGAGGGAGAGGTTTATAAGGTAGGATAACAGTCTAGATGGAAATATTAATGGATGTCACCAGGTGAAGCGAGAGAGGGAGAGAGTTATAAAGGTAGGATAACAGTCTAGATGTGAAAGTATTAATGGATGTCACCAGGCGAAGCGAGAGAGGGAGAGAGTTTTAAAGGTAGGATAACAGTCTAGATGGGAAAATATTAATGGATGTCACCAGGTGAAGCGAGAGAGGGAGAGAGTTATAAAGGTAGGATAACAGTCTAGATGGGAAAGTATTAATGGATGTCACCAGGCGAAGCGAGAGAGGGAGAGAGTTATAAAGATAGGATAACAGTCTAGATGGGAAGTATTAATATGTCACCAGGCGAGCGAGAGAGGGAGAGATTATAAAGGTAGGATAACGTCTAGATGTGAAAGTATTAATGGATGTCACCAGGCGAAGCGAGAGAGGAGAGAGTTATAAAGGTAAATAACAGTCTAGATGTGAAAGTATTAATGGATGTCACCAGGCGAAGCGAGAGAGGGAGAGAGTTTTTAAAGGTAGATAACAGTCTAGATGTGAAAGTATTAATGGATGTCACTGGCGAAGCGAGAGAGGGAGAGAGTTTATAAGTAGGAATAACAGTCTAGATGTGAAAGTATTAATGGATGTCACCAGGCGAGCAGAGAAGGGAGAGAGTTATAAAGGTAGGATAACAGTCTATTGAAATCATTAATGGATGTCACCAGGCGAAGCGAGAGAGGGAGAGAGTTATAAGGAGGATACAGTCAGATGTGAAAGCATTAATGGATGTCACCAGGCAGAAGCGAGAGAGGGAGATAGTTATAAAGGTAGGATAACAGTCTAGATGGAAAGTATTAATGATGTCACCAGGCAAGCGAGAGAGGGAGAGAGTTTAAAGGTAGGATAACAGTCTAGATGTGAAATCATTAATGGATGTCACCGAGGCGAAGCGAGAGAGGAGAGAGTTATAAAGGTAGGATAACAGTCTAGATGTGAAAGCATTAATGGATGTCACCAGGCAAGCGAAGGAGAAGAGTTATAAAGGTAGGATAACAGTCTAGATGGAAGTATTAAATTGATGATTCACCAGGCGAAGCGAGAGGGAGAGAGTTATAAGGTAGGATAACAGTCTAGATGGGAGAAGTAATTCAATGGACTGTCACCAGGGCGAAGCGAGAGAGGAGAGAGTTATAAAGGTAGGATAACAGTCTAGATGGTAAATATTAATGGACGTCCAGGCGAAGCGAGAGAGGGAGGAGAGTTATAAAGTGTAGGATAACATCTAGATGTGAAAGTATTAATGTGACGTCACCAGGGCAAGCGAGAGAGGTGAGAGTTTTTATAAGGGTAGGATAAATGTCTAAGATGGGAAAGTAGAATTGACGTCACCAGGCGAAGTGGAGAGGGAGAGAGTTTATAATGTAGGATACATCTAAATTGGAAAAGTATTAATGGGACGTCACAGGTCATGCGAAGGAGAGAGGGGAGAGAGTTAAAGGTAAAAGTCTAGATGGGAAAGTATTAATTGGACGTCACCAGGCGAAGCGAGAGAGGGAGAGAGTTATAAAGTTAGAATAACAGTCTAGATGGGGAAAGTATTAATGGACGTCACCAGGGGCGAACAGAAGAGAGGGAGAGAGTTTTTAAAGGTAGGATAACAGTCTAGATGGGAAAGTATTAATGGACTCACCAGGCTAAGCGAGAGAGGGAGAGAGTTATAAGGTAGGATAACATCTAGATGGGAAAGTATTAATGGACGTCACTGTTCGAAGCGAGAGAGGGAGAGAGTTAAAAAGTAGGATAAACATCTAGATGGGAAAGTAGTAATGGACGTCACCAGGCGAATCGAGACAGGGAGAGAGTTTATAAAGGTAGGATCAACATTCTAGATGGGAAAGTATAATGGACGTCACCTGGCGAAGCGAGAGAGGGAGAGCGTTTAAAAGGTAGGAAACAGTCTAGATGGAAAGTATTAATGGACGTCACCGGGCAAGCGAGAGAGGGTGAGAGTTTATAAAGGTAGGATAACAGTCCCTAGATGGGAAAGTATTAATGGACGTCACCAGGCGAACGAGAGAGGGAGAGAGTTTAAAAGGTAGGATAACAGTCTAGATGGGAAAGTATTAATGGACGTCACCTGCGAAGCGGAGAGAGGAGAGAGTTATAAAGGTAGGATAACAGTCTAGATGGGAAAGTATTAATGGACATCACCAGCGAAGCGAGCAGAGGAGAGAGTTAGAAGGTAGGATAACAGTCTAGATGGAAAGTTTAATGGACATCACCATGCGAAGCGAGAGAGGGAGAGAGTATAAAGGTAGGATACATCCTAGATGTAAAGTATTAATGGACGTCACCAGGCGAAGGGAGAGAGGAGAGAGTTATAAAGGTATGGATAACATTCTAGATTGTGAAAGTACTTAATGGAAGTCACCAAGGCGAAGCGAGGAGGAGAGAGAGTTTATAAAGGTAGGATAACAGTCTAGATGGGAAAGTATTATGGACGTCACCAGCGATGCGAGAGAGGGAGAGAGTTTATAAAGGTAGGATAACAGTCTAGATGTGAAAGTATTAATGGACTCACCAAGGCGAAGCGAGAGAGGGAGAGTTATAAAGGTAGGATAACAGTCTAGATGGGAAAGTATAATGGACGTCACCAGGCGAAGCGAGAGAGGAGAGAGTTATAAAGGTAGATAACAGTCTTAGATGGGAAGTATTCAATGGACGTCACAGGCGAAGCGTAGAAGGGAG
Organism: Hymenochirus boettgeri; assembly: GCA_019447015.1. NCBI lineage: Eukaryota > Metazoa > Chordata > Amphibia > Anura > Pipidae > Hymenochirus > Hymenochirus boettgeri. The sequence goes on from JAACNH010002060.1 coordinate 22,827, forward strand.
AGATTTATAAGGTAGGATAACAGTCTAGATGGGAAAGTATTAATGGACGTCACCAGGCGAAGCGAGAGAGGTGAGAGGTTTATAAGGTAGGATAACAGTCTAGATGGGAAAGTATTACTGGACTGTCACCAGGCGAAGCGAGAGAAGGGAGAGAGTTATAAGGTAGTGATAACAGTCTAGATTGGGAAAGTATATGGACGTCCAGCGCAGGAGAGAGGGACGAGAGTTATAAGGTAGATAACAAGTCTAGATGGGAAAGTATTAATGGACGTCACCAGCGAAGCGAGAGAGGGAGAGATTTAAAGGTAGATAACAGTCTAGAGGGAAAGTTTAATGTACGTCACCTGGCGAAGCGAGAAGGGGTGAGGAGTTATAAAGGTAGGATAACGTCTAGATGAACGTATTAATGGACGTCACCCATGGCGAAGCGAGAGAGGGAGAGAGTTTATAAAGGTGGATAACGTCTAGATGGAAATATTAATGGGACGTCACCAGCGAAGCGAGAGAGGGAGAGCGTTTATAAAGGTAGGATAACATCTAGATGGTAAAGTATTTATGGACTCCCTGGCGAAGCGAGGAGGGAAAGCGTTATAAAGGTAGGATAACAGTCTAGATGGGAAAGTATTAATGACGTCACCTGGCGAAGCGAGAGAGGGTGAGAGTTATAAGGTAGGATAACAGTCTAGATGGAAAGTATTGATGGACGTCACCCATGCGAACGAGAGAGGGGGAGTGTTTAAAGTGTAGGGATAACAGTCTAGATGGAAAGTATTAATGGACGTCACCAGGCGAGCGGGAGAGGAGAGAGTTATAAAGGTAGGATAACATCTAGATGGGAAAGTATTAATGGACGCTCACCGTTGCGGTAAGCGAGAGGAGAATATAAAGTGAGGATACAGTCCTATATGGGAAAGTATTAATGGACATCACCCAGGCCAGGTAAGCTGAGAGAGGGAGAAGATTATAAAGTTAGAGTAACATTCCTAGATGGGAAAGTACTTAACTGGACATCACCAGTGGCGAAAGCGCGAGGAGACGGGATGCAGAAGTGATTATAAAGGTAGGATATACAAGTTCTAATGGAAAGTATTAATGGACTCACCAGTCCAGCTGAAGGGAAGATAGGGCGATAGTTATAAAGGTAGGATAAAGTTCGAGATGTGGAAACGTATTATGGTTACGTCACCAGGCGAACGAGAGAGGTGAGAGAATGTTATAAAGGTGGATACAGTCTAGATTATGGGAAAGTATTAATGGACGGCCACCGCTCCAGGCGAAGCGACGAGAGATGGAGAAGAGTTTAATATGTAGGTAACAGTCTAGATGTGAAAGTATTAATGGACGTCACCAGGCTAAGCGAGAGAGACGAGTTTTTAAAGTTAGATAACAGTTAGATGGGAAAGTATTAATGGACTCACCAGTACCAAGGATGCGAAGCGGGAGAGGGAGAGAGTTCTAAAGGTAGGATAACATCTAGATGGAAAGATTAATGGACGTCACCGAGGCGAATCGGGAGAGAGGATAGAGTTTTAAAGGTAGGATAACAGTCTAGATGTGAAAGTATTAATGTACGTCACCAGTACAGGCGAAGCGGGAGAGGGAGAGTTTATAAAGGTAGGATAACAGTCTATCTGGGAAAGTATTACTGGCCGTCACCAGGCGAAGCGAGAGAGGGATATATGTTATAAAGGTAGGATAACATTCTAGATGGGAAAGTAATTAATGTAACCGTCCCCAGCGAAGCTGAGAGAGGGAGAAGTTATAAATTGTCAGGATAACAGTCTAGATGGGGAAGTATTAATGGCTCCACCAAGGCACGGAGGAGAGGGAGGAGTTATAAAGGTAGGATAACAGTCTGATGGGAAAGTATTAATTACGTCACCGTGCGAAGCGAGATAGGGAGAGATTTATAAAGGTAGGATCACGTCGAGATGGGAAAGTATTAATTTACTTCACCAGGGCGAATCATGATAGGGGAGAGTTATAAAGTGTAGGATAACAGTCTAGATGTGAAAGTATTAATGTCCGTCCCCAGGCGAGCGTAGCGGTGAGAGTTATAACGGTAGGATAAAAGTCTAGAATGGGAGAGTATTAATGGACGTCACCATGGGCGAAGGCGAGAGAGGGAGAGAGTTATAAAATGGTAGGATAACTCTAGAGGGGAAAGTATTAATGTCTGCCCAATGCGAAGCGAGAGAGGGAGAGAGTTTATACGGTAGGATACATCTAGATGGGAAAGTATTATGGACGTCCCCAGGCGAAGGAGAGATGAGAGTTATAAAGGTAGGATAACATCTAGATGGGAAAGTATTAATGGACTCACCATGCGAACTAGAGCAGGGAAGAGTTTAAAGGTGGCTAACAGTCTAGATGGTAAAGTATTAATGGACGTCACCATAGGAATCGGAGAGGGGAGAGTTATAAAGTAGATAACAGTCTTGATGGGAAAGTATTTAATGGAGTCACCTGGCGCAGCGAGAGAGGGTGAGATTTATAAAGGTAGGATACAGTCTAGATGGGAAAGTATTAATGGACGTCACCAGAGGCGAAGGTCGAGAGAGGGAGAGAGTTATAAAGGTCGGAATAACAGTCCTAGATTGGAAAGTATTAATGGACGTCACAAGGGAATCAAGAGAGGGATAGATTTATAAAGGTAGTGATAACAGTCTAGATGTGAAGTATTAAATGGACGGCACCAGGCGAAGCGAGAGAGGCGAGCAGTTATACACGGTAGGATAAAACATTCGAGATTGGTAAAGTTATTGATGGACGTCATCTGGCGACGTGAGGAGGGAGAGCGTTATAACCGTAGGATAACCAGTCCTGTATGGGAAGTATTAATGGACGTCACCTGGCGAATCAGAGAGGGAGAGAGTTTTTTAAAGTAGGATAACCGTCTAGATGGGAAAGTATTAATGGACGTCACCCATCGAAGCGAGAGAGGGAGAGAGGTTTATAAATTAGATAAACAGTCCTAGATGGGAAGTATTAATGACGTCACCATGCGAAGCGAGAGAGGAGAGAGTTTCTAACGGTAGGATAACATTCTAGTGTGCCAGTATTAATGGGACTCCCCAGGCGAATCGAGAGAGGGAGAGAGTTATAAAGGTATCATAAACAGTCCCTAGATTGGAATTATTAATGGACTTCACCCCATTCGAAGTGAGAGAGGGAGAGAGTTATACAGTGTAGGATAACATGTCTAGATGGAAATTATTAATGGACGTCACCAAGGCGAATCGAGAGAGGGATAGAGTTATAAAGGTTGATCACCGTCTAGATGTGAAGTATTAATGTAACTTCACCAGGCGAAGCGAGAGCGGGAGCTAGTTATAAATGTAAGGATAACAGTCCTGATGTGAAAGTTTAAATGGAGGACGTCACCGGATGCTAAGCGGTAGAGGGAGAGAGTTTATAAAGTATGATAAAGTCTAGATGGGAAAGTATAATGGACGTCACCAGCGAAGCGAGAGAGGAGAAGAGTTTTAAAAAAGGTATGATAACAGTCTAGATGGGAAAGTATTAATATAACGTCACCAGGCGAATCGGGAGAGGGAGAAGTTTATAAAGGTAGGATAACAGTCTAGATGGGAAAGTATTAATGGATTCACCTAGGCGAAGCGAGAGAGGGAAGAGTTTATAAAAGGTTGATACATCTGCTGGGAATTATTTTATGGAACGTCACCAGGCAAGTGAAGAGCTGAGAGGTATAAAGGTAGGATAAACAGTCTGATGGGAAAGTATTATGGACGTCACCAGGCAAGAGAGAGGAGATGAGTTATAAAGGTAGGCTAACATCTAGATGGGAAAAGTATTAATGGACGTCACCTGGCGAAGCGAGAGAGGGTGAGAGTTAAAAGGGAAGGATAACAAGTCCTAGATGGGAAGTATTAAAATGGACCGTCACCATGCAAGCGAGAGAGGGAGAGATTTATAAAGGTAGGATAACAAGTCCTAGATGGGAAAGTATTAATGGACGTCACACCAGTCTAAGCGAGAGAGGGAAGAGTTTAAAGGTTAGGATAACAGTCTAGATGTGAAAAGTATTGATGGACTTACCAGCGAAGTGAGAGAGGGTGAGAGGCGTTATTAAGGTAGATACAGTCCTAATGGTAAAGTATTAATGTACTCACCCTGGCGAAGCTAGAGAGGGAGAGCTTTTAAAGGTAGGATCACAGTCTAGATTTTAAGTATTGATGGACGTCAACCTGGCGAAGCGAGAGAGGGTGAGAGTTTATAAAGGTAGGATACAGTCTAGATGGAAAGTAATTGAAAGGACGTCCACAGGCGAAGCGAGAGAGGGAATGTAATAAAGGTAGGATAACAGTCTAGATGGAAAGTATTAATGGACGTCACCTGGCGAAGCGAGAGAGGGTGAAAGTTAATAAATGTAGCATAACAGTCTAGATGGGAAAGTATTAGATGGACGTCCCAGCGAAGCGAGAGATGGAGAGATTATAAAGGTGTACCGTTCTAGATGTGAACGTATTAATGTACTTCACCAGCTAAGCGAGAGAGGGTGAGAGTTCTAAAGGTAGGATAAAAGTCTAGATGGAAAAGTATTAATGGACCGTCACCATGCGAATCGAGAGAGGGAGAGAGTTATAAAGTAGGATACCAGTCTAGATGGGAAAGTATTAAGGACTCACCAGGCGAAGCGATAGAGGGAGAGAGTTTACAGGTAGGATAACGTCTAGATGGAAAGTATTATGACGTCACCAGGCGAAGCAGAGAGGGAGATGAGTTATAAGTAGGATACCCTCCTAGATTGTTGAAAGTATTAATGGACTCACAGGCAAGCGAGGAGAGGGAGAGCGTTATAAGGTAGGATAACAGTCTAGATGTTAAATTTAATGGAACGTCATTGGCGAAGCGAGAGCGGAAGAGCGTTATAAAAGGTAGGATACAGTCTAATGGAAGTATTAATGGATGCACCAGGCGAAGCACTGAGGGGAGGATCGAGAGTATAATTCTAGGTAGGATAACAGTCTATAGGAAGTCATTTAGGATGACTCACCAGGTGCGAGCTGAGAGAGGGAGAGAGTTATAAAGGAGGATAAACAGTCTAGAGGAAAGTATTAATGGAGTCACCAGAAGCGAGAGGAGGAGATTTATAAGGTAGATAAACAGTCTAGATGGGGGGAAAGTATTTATGGAGCACCAGCAATAGCCTAGAGAGGGAAGAGATATAAAGGTAGGATAACCGTCTAGATGGGAAAGTATTATGGACGTCACCTGGCGAAGCGAAGAGAGAGGGAGGAGCTTAAAGGTAGTAGGATAACAGTCCTAGAGGGGAAGTATTATGGATCGTCACCAGTCGAAGGGAGAGAGGGAGAGAGTTATAAAGGTTATGATACATCTTCTAGATGGAAGTACATTAATGGATCGTCACCAGGCGAAGGCGAGAGAGGGAGAGAGTTTACAAGGGTAGGATAAACAGTCTAGATGGGAAACAGTATTATGGAGTCACCCCAAGGCGCACGAGAGAGGAGAGAGTTATAAGAGTCAGGATAACAGTCTAGTGGAAAGTATTAATGGAGTCACCAGCAAGCGAGGAGAGGGAGAGAGTTGTAAGGTAGGATAACAGTCCTAGTGGGAAAGTATTAATGGACTCACCAGGCGAGCTGAGAGAGGGAGAGGTTTATAAAGGTCGGATAAACAGTCAGATGGGAAAGTATTAATGGACTTCACCAGGCACAGCGAGAGAGGGAGAGAGAGGTTATAAAGGTGGACTAAACAGTCTATGATGGATAAAGTATTATGGATCGTCACCCAGGCGAAGCGAGGAGAGGGAGAGAGTTATAAAGTAGATACAGCTAGGATGGGAAAGTATTATGGACGTCACCAGGCTAATCGAGGAGAGGAGAGAGTTTATCAAGGTAGGATAACATCTCGTGGGAAAGTATTAATTTGACGTCACCAGGCGACGCGAAGAAGGGAAGATTTATCAAGGTAGGATAACAGTCTCAATGTGAAAGTATTATTGGACGTCACCAGGCCGAAGCGAGAGAGGATAAGTTATAAAGGTAATGATAACAGTCTAGATTGAAAGTATTATTGGAGGACGTCAACCAGGCGAAGCGAGAGAGGGAGAGAGTGATAAAGGTAGGAAACAGTCTAATGGGAAATGATTAATGGACGTCACCAGCAAAGCGAGAGAGGGAGAGAGTTAATAAAGGTAGGATAACAAGCAAGGACCTCCATGGTAGTATTTTCAAGAAATATTACCGCCAGCCACGTGCTACCTAGGGAGGCAACGGGAGCGCGGAGTATAAATGCGTGGCTAAGAGAGGTGGTGTAAGGAGATGGAGTTCGGGTTTGTTAGAGAACTGGGCTGACGTTTCTGTTGGCTACAGGCTCTTTTTAGTAGTGACGGATTGCACGCGACTGGTGATGGTGCAACGTTTTGGGGGAGAAGATGGCTAGGGTTGAGGAGATTTTAAACTAGGTAGGGGTTGGGAAGGGAAAGTTTAACCTCTCACATGGGTAATAGATAGTTAGGGATCTGGGGGCTAGTAACACAACAGATGGAGGAGAAGGAAGGAGGGGGGAGCATAAGGATAAGGAGCTGTTACGACATGTATGGAAGTAAATCATTGATAAATCTAAAATGTATGTTTACAATGCATGAGTCTGGCTGGAAAAAACGGCGAACTTGAAATAATAGCGTTAAAGGAAAGGTATGATTTATTGGTATAGCAGAATCATGGCTTAATGATTCACATCACACGACTGACAGTAAATATTGAAGGGTATTCCTTATTTAGACATTACATAGTTCTAAGAAAGGAGGAGGAGTAGGTATGTCTGTTAAACAGGACTTGAGCCCAACTTTAAAAGATGAATAGATGGGGGAGCAAACGATGCGGCCAGAAACATTATGTGTGGAAACTGTGTAACGGAAGCAAGAAGGTGGGTAAATTAATTGTTGGATTGTGTTATAAGCCGCCAAATGCCGGGAAGAGGTGAAATGAATCTCCATATGCAGTTGGCGAGGTCTGCTGGTATGGGGCATGTCTGGTTATGGGGATTTTAACTACCCTAAATAGATGGAGTAATGGAACTGCCAGCACTCAAAAGGTATAAAGTTCTAAATTTCCTATATGAGCATTTTCTTTCACAGATTGAGTAGAAGTTTGACTACTACAGATGCGTTGTTTGGACTTGTGATATCTAATAACCGCGCTCTTTTGGAGCTGCAGGTACATGGCAGGAAGTTAGGGAATAGTGACCATGATTATAGTTTTTTGGTCATTTATATAGGTATGCAAAAAACTAACAGTGTCACTGGCTAACAAAAACTTTTAACTTTATGAAAAGCTAATTTTAGCTGGCTTTTAAAGGAATCGCTCCTGCTCATGAGACTGGGGGGAACTGTTTTAGGTCAAGATACTGAGCAGATGTGGACCACTTGTAAAGGGAATTAAACTTACATTTCTTCCAAAGACTTAGACAAGTGTAAAAAAAATTAGAGTCCACTCCTGCATGGCTTAATGCCAGGGTAAAAAAGGGAAATGGAACAAAAAGAAAAGGGCTTTTAAAATTTTAAACGAAGGCAACAGAAAGCTTAAGGCTTTACAGTTGATAATAAAGAAGTGCAAGAAAGAATTTAAACTGAGAGCTAAAATAGAAAATGAAATCGATTTGCCGAACAAAGGCAGTCCACCCCAAGATGTTTTTAGTATATAAATGGTAAAAAATGAGTACTGAGAATGTGGGACCATTAAATAATGGCGCTGAGGTGGTTGTTAGAGATGCAAAGGCTAATCTGCTAAAACCGTTTTTTTTACACGGTTTTTTTACTGTTGAGAATCCTTCCTTACAGTAAGGATTGTTAATAATAGTGCAGGGAGAAATGAAGAGTTTTCACTTGATAACATAGTTGTAGAATCAGAATTAATAATCATAAAGCGCAGTACCAGAGGATGCTCCTAGGATTTTAAAAGAGCTTAGTTCAGTTCTATCTAGACCACTGTTCTCATGATTTTCAGATTACGCTTTTTGTCTGGGATGTGCCGCGGGATTGGAAAAAAGCAAATGGTAAATACCAATATTCACAATCGTTCACAGCCTGGAACTATAGACTGTCAAAGCCCAACATCAGTGGTAGGAAGGTGATGGAAACTTTGTTAAGTGGATCATATCCTTGACTTTTCTCCAGAGATCTCTTATAGTAGTACACATGGATTTATGAGAATAGATCATGCCAGGAACAAATTTAATTGGTTTTTAAGAAGTGATAAGAAGTAGATTCAGGCACACGCAGTGGAGAATGTTTGGAATTTGGATTTGCAAAATGCCTTTGAATACTGTGCCAATAGGCGACTAATGTATAAACTGAGGACTGTGGCCTTGAAGAAACATTATTTGTTCATGGATAGAGACTGGTTATTGGATCGCAAACAGAGAGTGGGGTGGTACTGGAGCTCATCCTATGTAGGGCTAAAGTTCTAAGCGGAGTTCCTCAGGGTTCTGTACTGGGGCCGCTTCTGTTTAATCGGTTATAAAATGATTAGAATGGGACATTGAGAGCAAGGTCTCTGTGATTTCTGATGACACTAAAATATGCAGTAGCGTTGTGAAACTTCCAATTGGATGTGCAAGAGTGCTGGCAAGCAGACCTAGATAGATTCTCACAATGGGCAGCAAATGGCAGATGAGATTCATAGTTGATAATGTAAGTGATCATTTGGGATTTTATAAATCCCTGTGCCACCTCAACCATTAAAGAACTCTGTGTTAAGTGCATCTTGAATGGAAAAAGATTTGGGGTTTTTGTGAGATAACCAACTTAAGGCTGTAGCAAAACAATGCCCTTATACAACCTAGGCCTAGCAAGATATTGTCTTGTATAAAGGGAAGGAATCAAGAAGAGAAAATATTTTCTCCCTCTTTACAAGGCACTGGTAAGAGGCACATTTGGAATCTTCGGTGCCGTTTTTTGGAATCCCATATCAAAAGTGACTCTTGGAAATGAGTGCAGTTTCATCGAAGGGGCCTAAATTCATAATGGGAATGTGGGGCTTGAGAATATGCAGTCAGATGAGACAAGATTCAGGGCTGTTTACATTGGAGAGCGGCTGTTCTTGGGGACATGATAACCTTATACAAAATCTATTAATGGCCCATACAGTGAACTCCTCTGGTGCATTGTGCACTAATCGGCTCATATCAGAGGACTCGTGGACATCTTTTAAGGTTGGAAGAAAAGAATTTTCATCTTCAGTTAGGAGATGTTTTCTTTACAGTGAGAACGTAGAAATGTGGAACTGTCTTCCAGCAAGGTGTTAATGGCAAGTTTCATTGAATAACTTTAAAAAAGGCCTGGATAAGTTCTAACAACTAAAAAATATGGAATTACGGGATTAAATGCATATAATCTGGTTCATCCAAGGAACTTTCCGCATTGCCGTTTGGAGTCAGGAAGGAATTTTTTCCCCCTTTTTTAGCTGGGGTTTTTGCCTTCCTCTGGATCAACGGTTAGGTAGGGTTAAAAAAAAAAAAAAAAGGGAATAGGTTGACTTGATTGACGATGTCTTATTCACCCTTAATAATTACTATGTTTACTATGCAACAGTCTAGATTTGAAAGAAAAAATATAATGGACGTCACCAGGCGAAGCGAGAGAGGGATAGATTACAAAGGTCGGATAACATTCTAGATGTGAAGTATTAATGTACGTCACCTAGCCGAAGCGAGCGCGGATAGAGTACAAGGTAGGATAGACATTCTGATGGGAAAGTATTAATGGTCACCTGGCGAAACGAGAGAGGGAAAGACTTTCCAAAGGAGGATCAGCAAGAGAGAATGTTTTAATGCGGGAGGAAGCATGTTTTGTTTGGGGGTCTGTGGAGAAGATCTTCCCTTGCGAGGAGCGAATGGGCACGTCCTGAGCATAAGGGAACCAAGTAGAAGATAAGTAGGAGGTGTCAGTCGTGAAGGATTAAGGTTAAAGCAGGGTATTGAATTGATTCTTTTTGATGGGAAGCCACCCTATGGACTGAAGTATCGGGGTTGCGGTTTCTCTTTTTGGAGGGAGTCGCGATTATCTGAGCTGTCACGTTTTAAGATAGACTGGAGAGGAAGTATGATAGTCCAAGTAGTAGAATGTTACAGTATTTGAGAACGGGAGACTATAAGACGAGCAGGAAGAGCAAAATTTTAGTATGGAGAGAGAGAGAGAGGATGAAAGTGCAACTAAATTCAATTTTTTTTTTTTTTTGATCAATCAATCAAAAAAGTTTGTTTTTTTAAACCCCAACCGGGGGGGACCGGACTCCAGTACAATGCCTACTGACGCTACCCTTTCCATTTCATGGCTACCATATATAAAGGGTAACTATAGTCAATATCAAATTTGACTAATCATGACCAAATTTTTTTTTTTTTAATACTCCCCAACCCGACACAGGTACACACACCACATAAACTGATCAACAACATCTATCCATATCTAACGTACAAACAACATGGAAAACAAAGCCATACTTAAAAGGGTAACTAAAGTAAAAAAAAAAAAAGTCCAATCACAATATCAAAGTTGGTTATCCTTTAAACCCCAACAAAGGGGCACACATCACAGTATATATCAGTAACTACCCAAATCCAACCCTCACCAATTACTGGTTAAGCAGCCATACCTTAAAATCATATCAAGACAAATAAAACCAAGTAAAATCAAACAATAATTTTGCCCAATTATCAAAAAGTTGTTTTAACCCCCAACCTGCACAGGTGTACAACAAACCTACTGAAGCTAACCTATACAAATCAAACATTAACTGTGGAACACGACCCTAACCTCCAAAAAAAACAAGGGTACTAAAGTCAAAAAAATCATTTTGATAAAACATCATTATCATTGAAAATGCCCCTATTTTTGCCTAACCATCAGATGTAGCTTTTGTTCGGATTGGGTGGATCAAAAATTAAGCACCACTTGGGCTTGGTACACAAAAGTTTTTTTTTTTTGGTCCCAAACCAGCGTTCACTACAAACTCATCATTCCCATTATTGAGTTTTAAAGGCGCAGCAAAACACACATCTGTCCCTTCCAAAAATGCAAGGCCCTTCAAGCCAAATTCAAAGTTTAATATACGTCACTTTCCCTTTATAGTTGTAACGGTCCCCTTGGTAAAAGGTCGGAAAGGGTCAAAGAGTTCTCATTAACCAGATGACTCACACAACCAGCAATTTATAGACATCTACATTTCAACCAATTTAGTACAAAAATCAGGCAAAATGTTTGGTTTTCACAAAAACCTGGTTGGGTGAAATATTGCACCGGCAAGTCGATCAGGTGAAAATATCACACAGTGTGTAGTGTTTATTAGGTTGGATACCCCTGAACAATTTCTCAGAAGCTGCAACTTCGATAAAAAAGTAATGAATACTTTTGTTATGTTCTGTAAAGTTTCACTTTCCAGGTTATTCAGGTTTCTCTGTCCATAACAAACAAAATGTTTGGGAATATTGATGGCCAATGTTTGTCAGCAGCTAAATGAATAGGGCCACTCCTAGAAATCTGTCTTTATATCCCATTCTGCTTCCAGTTGCAATGACCAGTTGGGATGCGCTAGTTTCTGCCTCTTTCCTGGATTGATGTGCATGTTTCCTATCTACACTTCTAGCCCCTAAAGCTAAGGCCCCACTATAAGACACTATAATAACACATTAGCGCACAGACTTCCATTTTCCTTTGCAAATGATGCACACCAAACATGATCACATGCATTGGGAAAATGGAGTCCAACACAGAGAGTGGGGCATTGACATTGTTATTTCCATGTAATCGCAGAATCCATGCCATGTGCTAAGTGGATGCGTTTCGAAAAACGTACAGGGTTATTCAATAAAAGTTCTTATCGTTTAAAATGGTGCTAATTTTGCCCCAACGAATCAGATGTTATTTAACATTTGAAAGCTAACATCTGATTGGTTGGGGCAAAATTAGCACCATTTTAAGCGATAAGAACTTTTACTGAATCTCCCTGTTAATGCATTGCGCAAATTTTGGGCATAGTGGGGCCTAACCATAACGTATCAAAACAACTGTATACAACAGTATTAACTGGCTGTAATTTCACTTGTAACCCGCTGCACAGTGTGTGTATATAGACAACAGACCAGACCTGCTGAACTAACAGCCTCGCCATAGGATTAGTCACAAACAGATTGAGAGGCAGAGCTTGACCGGACAGTAAAACAGCTGATTGCCAATAAGCCGCTAGTTCCTCACCCTGGGTACTTTGAATAACAGGGTCCCCCACTAACAAATCAGCCTATATAAATATATGGAATTTTTACATGTGTTGGAATCTAAACATTACTGGTAAAGCTTAAAGTTCTATCTCAATTCAACCGACCAATAGGCAGAAAAGTTTCCCTATAAATCCATCCTCACTGCAATCACCTGTCTTTGGTTCGATGTCATTTCTATTTTTTGCCACTTGATGGCACTGGCACCGTCACATGTCTAACAAGCAATAAGAAAACTAGCAGACCTGTTTATCAAGTAATATAAAGTCAATTCAAATGTCCTGTTTTAGCAATTAAAGGTGTTACACCCGTCCATCCAGTGGCTTGTGAATCAGTAACTCAACAGTAGAAATGACAAAGGAAAATCAAAGCTACAGAAAAATGTTGCGGCGCGTAAGTGTGGGGATACCCAGCAGTCAGGCCAGCTGATGTGGTCACATGACAGACCAACGAGAATGCTGGGAAATATCAGTGAATACTATAAAAGATGCAGACTGCAGAGAGAGGTGAAAAAGATAAAGTAAACTGTCCTTTTATTTCTTCTTTAAGGGAAATGTTCTTCAATGGGAACACTACTTCAAAAATGTAACCAAGCCCCTTGGAGAACAAATCAAATACAAGAATTTTAATCCGTTGACATAACCATAGTCCAGTTGTGACTGGAATATAATAAACTGAACTTAAAATAAAATCTATTTACAAACCTTTTCCTCTCAATATTGACAATGAATGGGTTCTAGGGCACCACCTAATACAAGTTTGTGTTTTAAGGTTGCATGTTCACCCCCAAAATATAAATTAGCACACTGGTAGAGGACCCCCCAAAAGTAAAAACCATAACACTTCCAAATTTCATAAGTGCTTGTACACAAGGATATCCTTCCTGGTCTTCACCACATGTTCACGACAGCTCACAGATTCTTGCCAGGTGACGTCATGGCCAATGGCTGCAGAGTATTCATGGAGGCCTGTGTTCTGAGTGATGTGAAAGCTCAGAAGAGGGTGGACAGTAAAGACCAGGAAGTTTTGCATTTTTTAGGTCCTCTTTTAGCATGACAATTGACATTTTGGGGATGGGCATGCCCTTTAAGAATTAAAGTCTTCTGTTAAAATCCTGCTATTGTAGAAAAATCCAATTACTGTACTTCACAGTCAGGGGCTTAATTTTGCAAATTAACACTGGGTTAGGAAATGAACCAGCAATGGACCATCTAAGTACATGTGGCAAAGTATGGAAATGTATTTGGTTGCTATTATGGAATCATTCTAGGTCACTTAGAAGGTGAACAGTGCAATGCAAACTGCAAAGTAAGATTCAAGGCTTTTCATAGCATCAAATGTGGGGAAAAATAGAATTTATTTAATGTTCGAACGTCGAACCTACTTAATATCTAAAAACACCTCCCAATGTTCCCCATTCATTTTGCAATCGAAAGTTGATCACAGTATGATTGGTCCAGGTGGTTGTATGAACATTGCAGTGATGTCAGGAGGGAAGTTTACTAATGTATGGGCAGCTGAACACAAAAATCAGGACACACTCAGGGTTATTCAATAAAAATTCTTATCGTTCAAAATGGTGCTAATTTAGCCCCAACCAATCAGATCATATTTAATATTTGAAAGCTAACATCTAATAGGTTGGGGCAAAATTAGAACCATTTTTAACGATAAGATTGTTATTGAATAACCCTGCCTGTGCTTTATCTGCTAGATCACGTCTCTGGTCATGATTGTTCTACAGTTCAAGACTATTTCCCATACATCGGAACTACAGACAGAATGTACGGCAGCAGCCAATTAGCCTGGTCTGTGTTATTATAAGGGTGGTGGTGAATGAGCCGAGACCCCTGTAATGAGGAAGAACAAAGGTCACTGGCATATACAATATCATTTAGTTTTAAGACCCCTGTATCTGGGGGTCCCATCACCTGACAGAATAGAATTGCCCTTAATCTACCAGGAACCCCAAATTGAGCTCATTTCCCACTTAACATTCCACCAAATTTATTATCAGTTGCGCATGTAGATATATTATCTGTGCAAATACAAAATGAAATTTGTGATGCACACACCTCAGTGCTTATATTCCAGCAGTTTTTGTGCACGCCACTTTAACCTGTGTGTGCAAACCAGCAGAGTTGTGTGCACGAGCCCACAGCTTACAGGGAACATTGGTCCCACGTCAGTTAACATATTAAAGACATCTTCTCTCGATACCATTGCCCATAACTGAGCCCAGGCGTAGGTATCTTTCAAAGCTTAGTGGGCAGATAAAAATATTAATAGGAAAAATGCTAATGGATAGAGCCTACATTGTAATGTAACTGCTGATGATCACTAATGGGGGAATGGAATCATGCACATCACAAATTGTCTTAGACTGGGAGGATTAAAACCGTCTAATTGTTCTATAGCCATTATCGGAGTATACGACATGTGCACAAGTTATTACCATGCTGAAATAGGGGTTTGTACACTCTATGACTCATAGCAAGACACGGGTTATTTAACTGTATATTTCCTCCAAATCAAATCATGTTATAATAATACAGGAAACCAGGTAATTAAATTATTTCAGCAACCAACAAGTTCAATGAAATCCCAGCAGCTACATTCCTCCAATGAGAAGTGTTTCTTACCCAGGAAATAATACTGTGGGAACACATTCTCCATGTTACCAGGGTGCACAGGAGCGTGTAAAGGAAATTAACCAAATAACAGATAATCCCAAGACACAAACAGTCTGTATGGGAGACTACCAGATTTAATTAAGGAAGATAATTAAAAATTAATTTGAAATTACCGCAAGAATGTGCATCACAAAAATGTTTACCTGCGGCTTTTTGACTTACAAGACTCCTAACAACCCTTGACAGATGGTTTGTGTTACCGTTTCACAGCTTTTAAAGGAGATCTACAGGCTAAAACATTTTTCCTTCTTGCCTTCCTGTTTCCTAGGCAAAGACCAAGCAGTACAAAGGCAGGGAAATATTTGCCTAGAGAAAACCGTCCTCCTCTCTGTCTGCTTCCCTTTAATAAGAAAATAGAGGAAGCATTTGGAGCCCACTGGTTAAAGACAGGAAAAGGAAGTACAGGAGGGTTTGCTGTAACCATGGATATAGGCAGGTGTATATAGGTGAAAATTGTTTCTATTTATCTTATAACCAGACAACCCTGTTATAACAACCAGACAGCAAGCCTGATCTACATCAGAATATCCTTGCAAAACTCTAACCAGAAGTGTACGACTTGTAATGCTAGAGTCTACACAACTTTATCATAAGAAGCCAACAAAGAAAAACTTCTGAAAGAATAAAATGCAAAACTGAAACTTTATAGAAGATAAGGCAATTCAGCAACATGGATCTCTAGCTTAATCTTTTTTAAAATAGAGTTTGTTTTAAAAAAAAAAAGGAAATAAATACTTCTTAATTTGACTGAACCATCAAAATATAAGTAAGTAATGATACCCTGAAACAGATCTACTGTAAAGTAATCCCTTATTTTTCCTAGGAAATTCCGGAGAATTGACAACATAGTCATTTTATAAAGTCTGTAGGGATAAATAACCATACGATCGTATAATACCCTGTATTTTACATTAATCAGTGTTCTTCCAGCCAGGTGGCATAAAAAGTAGCCTAGTGGGGTGGGATGGGAAATTTGTTGGTGGGGAAAATTAAAACAAAACATTTTCCCCATTATTTTCCGATACTTTTAAAGGTTGGACATTTTGCCAGGATACCTATTAATTAAAATTAACTTTTTAAAAATAAAAATCACCTGATGCAGGTGGGGTTATTCCCACCTTGCAATTTTGTTTCATTGAGGAGCTACAGCACGCACAGTTTTCAATTGCCAGGTTAGGGCCCTGCACCATCCAATGTTAAAGATAGTGCTGAAGCACTTAAGAAGCCTGGCACAAGCAGTTTTCTTGGTGCTGCCCCTCCTTAAAAGAAATTAAAATGGAAGGTAGAAAGTACCAATCCTACCTCTCTGCCACAGGTATTTAACTAATCTTTCAACTGTTTTTAAAAAACATTTTTACGCATTATCGTTCCCCTTTAATTTGTACTGCATTTATTGTCCGAGTGTAAAACACAATAAATATTCTGGCACAAGTATCAAACCTAAATTGCCTGCAGTCGACGTGTGACACAAACTATGGGCAAGCAGGGAACATAGTAATGTCGCGCACTGCTCTACTTTTACATGTAACACTAACTTATACACTATACAGTTATAACTTTTAGAGCAATGCACAACCTGCCTAATATGTGAAAACTATAAATCCCAGCATTCCTTCACTGCATGAATTCTGGGTTTTGTAGTTTTCAAACATCTGGAGGGCAGCAGGCTGGATTTCCCTGGAATATGCTGTAAACTTACGGGACAACCCTGATTGGTAGTCTGTCTGATGGGAATAATAGCCAATATTTTGGCATGGCTGATTACCTGGTCTATTGAAGACCACAAAATCGTCCAGAAATCTCCAAAACGTCCAAGCCATTTTTCACAGTGAAATATTCGTCCAATTTTCCTCCATTATTGGACAGAAATGTCAGTCGGCAAATTTTCCGTTGACCTCATCGCTAGAAGTGGATTCCACTTGGTTTTTCGAAACGACCAAAAATGTTATCGGAAAGATTTAATAGTAGGGTATGGTAAATAATGGTAATCATGGTTTTAAAATGAAAGGACTGTTCATTTTTCAATCGATACTATGGTCTACACATTTTTAACCAATATTAAAGCATTACAAAAGCAAAATGATCGCACGTGGCGTTTAGTATTAATTGTTTAAGCATTTAAGAAATGGTGCATTGTGAATGATCACTATATTGAATGTAGACTTCTGGGTAATTTCCATGGTAGCCCTGAACTGCATTCCATGAGCTTAATGCATACCCAGAGAGCCAGCTACAGACTGCATATGAGAAAGCTCTAAAGCCTTATACCCTCTCTCATTTGATTCCTTAGTAGCGTCTGGCCAATATGTTCATATGTCAGATTGATTTCGAATAAAGGAAAAGGCTGGGTTTTTTGTGGTCTCCATACAAGTGTCCTCTTTTGAAAAGAACTTTCATCCTTTCAAACAAGCATAGGATGATTATTTCTCTGGATCTTAAGTATAAGCTTGTAAAGATACACTCCCTCGCCTGTCTTGTCAAGCAATCTTTTTTGAAACAAGTTACAGGCCTGTAACCATTCTCTGTCCTTCCCTCTACTTCTTGGCTCCTTAAAAAATGTTTTCAAAGTTGTGGCTGGCTTTTGATTATGAAATTTGGGGAGGGGCTTATGATGCAGCTGATGAAGTGGGCATGCTCAAGCCTGAGATGTGGGGGCAATGCAGCGGTGCTGCTTTCACAGTGTTAGCAGGAAGAATAGACTTTATATTGCTGTAACTTTGGATACACTGCAGCTAGAAGCATAATCATGGAGTCATTTTAAAAGGTAAAAATTAAAGGTCAAATAAAGACCACAAATCCCCTTTTAACTGAATTTGTATGAACTATTTTTAGCAATAATCTGATTCAGGGAATCCTTACAGTACTTACATTTTCCAAGTATACTGTGAATTCACTAAACACACCAGGACAAGCTGCACAACACTCTAAGATGGAGACAGGTGGGACATCTCTATGGAATGAATAGTTCTATATAAATATTGAGGGTGGGTAAATTATTCACTTGGTTTTGAATGAAAGGAATGTTGCAATACTTCGATTACCATACAGCACAGAACTCAATAATTCAATTAAAAAAAACCAAGATATTATAATGGCTACAACAATAAAGAGCTATAGGCTTGGACCACACAGTACCCACAGGGACCTTCATTAGTGTTTATACCTCCCACCCCCAAAGTACAATTGATTTCTAGCTGCTGGAGGAATATATTTCTTTAAGGACATCAAGGGAATTTGACGCAGCGGGTCCTGCATCAATATATAAATTGTATTTTTTGGGGGTGGCGGTGGATGGAGGCGTGCTCTTTAACTGCTTCCACCTCCCTTATTGTCAAGGTGCAGAGTGACAAGGATGTACAGTCAAGACCTACATTTAAAAGACCAAATGAACTATTTCACCTAACATAAACTTTGTTTTATTTTTTACACACCCACCATGATCCAGCTGCAATATCTCCCTCGCGGGCAATAAACAAGAACAAATAAAAGAGATTTTAACAGTAATGGAGAATATAAACCAAGAAAAGCAATTCTTTTAAAGGCTCCAATAACAAGTATCACTAATTCTTCCAGGTACAAAGGGAACGCGATTATTTGTGAAAATAATACAGGATTATTTCCTACAGCATCACATTCTTTACAAAGTTCTTTAACATATCCTGTTATTGTGTATTACATTATGGTGTAACATTACATATCTCTTCCCAGAAGCCTTTGCAGCATCTATGCATGTCATGGCTTATTTGATTCTTTCGGGGGGGGGGGGGGGAAATATTTTCTTCTGAAACAGACAAACATTGACCAGATCGGTGTCCCCACACTACTGAACAAATAAGAAGATAATGTGAAGATTTAGAATGTTTAGCTGCAATTGTAATGAGAAGCAGTCACACTTCCATATTAATTATAACAATAATGTACAAACTTTAAACAGATTCTATATATATTGACAGCAAATGAATATTAGAATGTTTAGGCAATAGATGAGAATAAAACATTCTCCAAGACATATCAACTGCTTCAACAAAAACACTGCCCCCTCTTGTCCATCTACAGTGCCAAGACCTTCTTAAACACTAAACATTGGGCTTCGAAACGTGATTGATACAATAACTGAAATGACTGGAACTAGCCTGCAGTTTAAATAGCACATTTTTCGCTGTTGAAGTTAGAAAACAAAACAAAGGAAATGTCACTGTAGACACAGGATTATTAGAAGGACCAAATTCTCAGGGTAGTGTGTGTTAATAGCCACAGTGACTGTCCCAGAGAGAATTTCTTATTTTCGCTGAAACTCATTCACAAGGTGCAAAACGATTTCTTCCAGTTTTACAATTCGGGGAATGATTTTTTCCAATTTTTCAATCTGGGGGGAAAAGAAACAAAATGTTTCAGGCTATCAAGTTAGAGAGACATTAAGAAAAATAACATGGTGATATACAAAAGCCGCAATAGTTTAATATAAGGACGTAGCTACCAGGGGAGTAGTTCCTGCAAACGCAAGGGGGCCCCGTATTATTTTTCCTATGACAGATATAGCATCCTCCCACTGTAGATGAAGCACAGGTAGGGGCCCTATCATAGTTTTGCTGTGGGGGGTCCTAGTTATGCCACTGGTTCAATGAGAGCAAAGCAATTCCTAAAGGGTCTCTATCTTTCAGCTGACTGGTGTTTCACACAGCACATGCTCTAGTTGATGGAGATAGTCCAGTCAAAAAATAACTTGAGCTATAAATAAAGAGGACCCCCACAAACCCCACTTTCACATTATCAACAACTTCCAAATATGCCCCTGTAGGGACTTACCTGACCTGGTCCCTCACTGCATAGGCACCGCGCCTGCTCCTGTTTCGAGCAAAAACGGGACACTGACACGCTCTACTTCCTGGTTGCGGCTTTCAGGCAATTGTGATGCCACATCGCACCTTTACTGACAGCTACAACCAGGTAGTGGAGCGGCTATCAGCTGCAGAGGTGGAGTCACAAGGGACAGAGTCAGGTAAGGAACTTCAGGGGCATATTTGAAAAATGTTGATAATGCGAAAGTGTGGTTTGCGAGGGTAGGGGTGTCCTCTACATTTATAGCTAAAGTTATTATTTGACTGGATATGCCCTTTAAGCTAAGAGACTAGCAAAATAGCATGTAAACATCTTATGCTATACATTACGGGCATTCTATCTTCTATCTATACATAATTATCTATAGACCATGCAACTGCAGGGTAATTATTAGTTAACTAAGCTAGCAGACTGTTCTGGCTTCAGTGCACAGCCAAACTATTTAGTATTCATAATGTCAGAAGCTGTATTTCATTTCACTTTATTTAAATGGAATGGCTACTATAACTATACACCAATCAAATATGTGTATTACTTAAGCTACTGCTTTTAAAATCGGCTTCATACATAAATAGCAGACTTAGGGCTTATTCACACTAGGCCAGTTTCCAGGCAGAAATGTGTGCCACGGTGCATTTTTTTTACTGAAAATGACATGGAAAAAGAACTGCTGCACACAGACCACAAAGGATAAAAAAAAACAAAACAGCTTGTTCGTTGTCCGTTTCGTCTCTGTGTAGTATGAACGAGTCCTTTGTATAACTTTGTATCAGATACGCTCTTTACACAGACATGCGTGTTAGTTTTCCTTTAAATTAGAACACTTAGGGCAGAGATCTGCTGAAATATGGACAGCCCCATTTCACACAAATTATTTTAACTTAATTAAATATCTTGCAAACATCAAATAAGCTGTAAGTGATCAGTGTTCAGATATGAAATTAAAAATATCCCTTTACAGGACAACTCCACCCTCATAAGAACATCTTTTAGATAGAATGGCCTCTTTATAATATGTTGATATATCATAGTTTGTCCAATGAATTCATTACTGTATGCCTGCTATGCTTCTGGATGCCTCATGGAAACTGAGCTATTTAGAAACCTGTACTGAGCCTGTACTGAGCCTGGGCATGCTCAGAAGAGGCAGCTAGGGGGTTAACATTCAGTCATTGGCTGTGATGTCAACTGTCAAATCCATAACTGACAGTTACTAACTGGAAGAACCAGGAAGCAGAAACAGGGACAACATGACATTGTGCAGGATTTCAGATTAGACTTATAGATTTCACATTTCAAACTATTACCGTTTAGGGTTTGGGGGGTGATTTACCTGTATGTAAGTTTTCATTTTGGGGCTGGACTTGCCCTTTAAAACTGGACACTTGTAAATTCTATGCTTTTTAGCTATTAGTTGTAAATATATAGATTAGGACATTCTTGCTAGGCTGATCAGTATTTTCACTGAATGCATTGTGCAGGTTACATATTTTTGAGAGAAATTTTGAGATGATGAGATAATATGGTGGCTATACACTTGTGTATTTATTGACCTAATATTGTTACAGAGTACGGCCACCATAACACAGAGGCGTGGATTCCTGACACCATCCCCTATTTATAGGGGCCAAGTAATAGTAATTCATGGGCGCATAGCTTTACACTGCACTGAGCCACACAAACAGACAAACATAAAAAGAAATACCACAATATGACCAAGATCAAGTGGAAAACGTGGTCAGTTACAGTGATTAGTTGCATCAGTGGCCTATCTAATATTGTATGGAAAGACTTCGGGCTGGGCCCCATAAGTGCGTTTTTAAGTGCAATCTGATCGTGTTTTAGAAAGCGCATATTAGTGGGCCCAATTGTGGTGGCCACACTAGTGCCCTGCGCATGCAAACCGTTAATCGGAGCGCATACAATCCGTACAGCAGGTCACATATGAACTGCATTTTTTTCACACTATCACAGCGCATAACGGAACCGTTTCTGGAGCAATCGGACACACTCTAGTGTAACCTCAACCTAATTGTGTAACAGGGCCAGGCTTCTTGAATATGTGTGTACCACTCCTCTGCAGACTGGACTTTTTACACCCCATGGCAGTATGACACTAAATAAATACAGTGTCGGAACCAGAAGCATCTCACGCCCCTCGACTAATTTTCTATGTCCAGGGACAGAATCTTTTACCACATGTTATAATGATTTTATATTCTGTCAGTTGATTATTTAATGGACTCATTCAGTTTTACTTACCCGCATTCTCAGGTCTTTGTAATTGTCTTTCTCTGAAAAATAGAAGAAATTTAAGATGAGTCTAGGAAAATGTATTTTAGTACAATGTATGTATGTATAATTTTATTAATAAAGCGACACTTGGGTACGCAGCACTGTACATTATAGTATACAGAGTATACAAACAAATAAATAATGGCCTGTTCAAGTAAGAAGGGCAAAAATTACACTGCAGCCTAACTGACTGCATCCTTCACCTGGCCACATAATCGGCATCAGCTGATTTAGCCCACAAATCAGTGGGGAGAGATCCGTTTGGTCAGAAAGCCAAAGAAAGCAGAAAGATAGCAGTGAATGTAGAGTTAACTCACCATCACAAGAATAAACTTTTGTTCAATATGATTGTAAAACCAACAGTTAGATAAGTAAAAATACCTTGTATCTACAGACTGGCTTCTATGCAACAGCCTTCAAGCAGCCTGTTTTGTTCTATAGAGAAGGTAGAGGAAGTGTCCAGGATATGGCACATTATTTATCAGAAAAGATCCCTTAATGGCTAGAGGAACCACCATACACTTTACACTGATGGTCAGCGTGGTCACTCATCAGCCACTTTGACCGGCAATTCCCTAGTGTGTCCACAGCTTAACGCTCCAGACTCAAAGGCAACTGCTCATGCAAAAGAATCCGCACAGGTAGGTCACAATTCAGCAAACTGCTCTTGGTGATTTTAAAGCTGTGGTGACCCTCCAGTGGGACAGGCCACCAGTGATCTAACTGAATACGCTGTTTAACTCTATCCAACGCTCCTTACAAAGCTCAGCATCATTGAAATCAGGAACCATACACTACAGCTGTACTTTATTAACAACCTTCTTCAGTTACCTAACAATACCTGTTGGAATTCACTTGGAATTACTATTTGATAGAGAGATGAAGTCAGTCTCAGGCACAAGTATATACTACAGAGACAAGAACACATGATTTTATCTTACCAGATGGCAGAGAATCTGCTGCAGGGAGTTTTACTGTATAAACATTATGTTGCATGCGAATGAATGAAATCTGCAAACTCTGGCTAATGCCCAAAGCACAATCTTTGCTTATTCTTAAACATACATTTCTTCAAGTAAACATACGGAGTTGTCTGTAGACAGTTGTCTTAACAGATGTACCAGCAATATGGCTGACAACGTCAAATGCAGTTATATTTAAAATCTATTTGCAGGTAACCCAGCTTATGCTCAGGGTTGATACAAATCTGAAAAGCAGCGAGCGAGCTCCACATGAAAGCCCCACGTTTGTCCCAAAAGTAACTTATCTAATATAAAGGAACATGATTTAAGAACAAAGCACATTTACTGTATTGACAAGAACTCTAGAATTCCAAGAGACCAAACTCTGCCTGGACCATAAGTCTTGTCCTGTTTTTTTCCTTCTCAGCTCTGTCCAAAAACTTAGTGTATCTACCATAATATCAATTGTGTTCAGCACATGGGTACATGAGGATGCACTTATTTCTTCCCTTTGGTTTTACTGCATTGTCATTGTAGGCCAATATTTGTAAGAATAAATACACAGGCAGGTGAAACCAATGATCACAAGATTAATAAACACAGGAATCAGACATTGTGTAGGAACAGGAGAATGAATGGGAGGACATTTTGTTATAAAATGAAATTAAAATGGCAGAAAACTCATTTCCTTCAGTTGTTAATTTTACCTTCATCCTCTGTTCTCGCTCTTGGTTGATTGGAATTGCCAGATTGGTCTTCTCTTGGGGGAACCTTGAATGAAATGGGGGGCTCTATTGGAGGGGGAGCAATGGTTCTGAGTGGCTCCCTGGGTTCCTTGGATTCTGGTGACAATGCTGGCATTCTGGCTGTTGGACTACTTCCAATGACTGCACATTTACTGGAGTTCTCTCCAGCCTTGTTTGTAGACTTTGGCATTGATGAGTGATGGTTTCCAGCTGGTCCTCCAGGTATCTGGGGTGCATCACGTAAGGCCTTCCTCTCTGTAACCAGCACTTCGCTTATAGAGCTCTCCGGATCACCAGTCATCAGCTCCACACAGTAACTTTTTGCATTCTTGCCAACAGCTTTTGCCTTGACCTTTAACCCTGCCACACGGGTTTGGAATGTCTGTGTGGCCTCTTTGTTCCACTCTTCCCCGACAGGCTTCACACCTACAAGTGTCAAATACACTTTGTTATTATTTGCAGTGTGGATTTATAAAGTGCCAACATCTTTATGGTCATTTCATATCTGGTCCTGCCCAATCTAAGTAGTTTATTTCACACATACAACCTGTCAGTATGTCTTTATGATTGTGGGGGAAACCAAAGAGGCCGGAAGAAACCCACACTGTACGAGGAGAACACACAAACTCCTTGTAGTAATCATAGGGCAGGGAAGGGTTAATATTTGCAGATATCTGATTAGGAATAGTTGAGAATCCATGAACCACTATGGTGCCATATTTTACTGTTCACAGACCCACCCTCCCTGGCTATTCCTGCTCCTGCACTTAAAGGTAAAGGAAAGGCCCCAGCAACCAGTAGATGCTGCAGGTAAATGTACCCAAAGTTCAGTAGAAATCAGCTGTCCAGGTCATGGTATATCTGTAATATTCATTCATCCAGGTCATGGTATATCTGTAATATTCATTCATCCAGGTCACGGTAAATCTGTAATATTCATCTATCCAGGTCATGGTTTATCTGTAATATTCATCCATCCAGGTCATGTTTGTTGTTTTCAGTTATAATATTCATCCATCCAGGTCACGGTATATCTGTAATATTCATCCATCCAGGTCATGGTATATCTGTAATATTCATTCATCCAGGTCATGGTATATCTGTAATGTTCATTCACCCAGGTCATGGTATATCTGTAATATTCATTCATCCAGGTCATGGTATATCTGTAATATTCATTCACCCAGGTCATGGTATATCTGTAATATTCATCCATCCAGGTCATGGTATATCTGTTGTATTCAATTAGACTAACTGGACTTGAAGTTTCACTAGTCATCCAGTCGGATGACTAGTGAAACGTCTTCAAGAACTAAACTTCAAGTCCAGTTG
>JAACNH010002061.1:0-47934 GCA_019447015.1 Hymenochirus boettgeri
AAAGAAAAGAGGTCGGGGGAGGAAAAACAGGATTCAAGGCCAATGGATCAACGACAATGATACAGGGACAACAGGAGGAGATATTAACCCCTATTCAACATGACATGTACTCTGTAGAATCATGCCCCGATTTAAAGGCAAATAATAGTGATAATGTTATTAATATTTCACACACCGATCTAAATCCAACGGAACTTACAGCCTTGAATTTGGGCCTAAATTTTGTTATACCTGGAACTGTAAAACTTTTTGATGTCCTATTGGATCTTAACAGATTTATGAGGAAATTAACTTTACAGAGACATTTCAATCAGCATTCGATGGAAATTATACCAACTTTAGAGTCTACAGACACTTTAGAGGATGACAGGAGGGACACTATTTTGTCTAACAATAATGTGGTCAATGTCGTTATGGGTAACAGTCATGAAATTACGTTTCTTGATCAATGTAATTTAGACCTTCTACAATCTTTAAAACATGATACTATTAATACTGCTACACTCATTGTACTTTCAGGTTTGAAGAAAAAATCAACCTTTTACCCTATCCAAAGTAAAGGTAATTGCATTGATCTGTTTTATAAAGCAGTATTATCTGATTTACATAAAATTATACCTTCTACATTTAATACACTAAAAGGCCTTAGAAACAACCCCGATATTGTGATCAAAGGGGCTGATAAAGGGGGGTCTGTTGTTGTTTGGGATTCTGACGAATATCTTAGAGAAGCCATGAGACAACTTATGGATATAGATACTTACCAGATATTATTAGGTGACCCTGTCTTAAAGTTTATGGCTCAATTGCAAGAGCTTCTGAATTTTGGTTTATCTATTGGGGTAATTTGTACACTTGAATATGAGTATTTATTGATCAAAAGTCCAGTAACCCCGATTTTTCATATTTTGCCCAAAGTCCACAAATCGTTACAAGAGGTTAAAGGCCGACCTATAGTTTCGGGCATCGGCTGTTACTCGATGCTGTTACCCATGGTAACCCACCTTCCCACATATTTACGGGATACATCCCATGCTATCTCCGTGTTCTCATCTATAGTTTGGGAGGAGAACTATCATTGGGTTACCATGGATGTTGCATCTTTGTACTCTTCAATCCCTCGTCAAATAGGATTAGAGTCCGTTAAATGTTGGCTTGATTGTTATAATCTGTATCCTGATCCCCAGAAATGTTTTATTATACGAGCTCTTACATTGTTACTGGAGACAAATTATTTTTTGTTTAACAATGTTTATTACTTACAAAAAAAGGGAGCCTTTATGGGTGGAAAATTCTCACCTTCTTACACAGAACCTCTTTATGGAGTTTTGGGAACATACATTCATCTTCTGTGATAATAACCCATTTAGAGGTAATATAAAAGCTACGTACAGATATATAAATGAATGATTTGATACTAATTTGGGAGGAACCTCAAGGTTCTAATAAGTTTGATGAGTTCCTCAATTATTGCAATAACACTGACTGGGGTATTACTTTTTCCTATAACAAAGATAAAAATACCATTGAGTTTTTGGACATATATTTTGAATCTTTTGATAAACAGGTCACCACGGACCTTTTTCGTAAGCCCATAACGAGAAAAACACTGTTACGTGCTGACAGCAATCATCCCATTTCGGTTATAAAGGCGATCCCCTATGGTCAGTTTGTACGACTGAGGAGAGTATGTTTCACATGGGATAAGTTCCAGATTAAATCCATGGAACTGTGGGATCACCTTTTGGAGAGAGGATACACTCAAGGAGCTATTAGGAGTGCCTATGAGAGAGCTGTTAGCAAAGACAGAAAGACACTATTAGTTAATAAAGGGCAACAATTTTCGACTAAAAATGGTCGTTTTGAGTGGAAGGGTCCAGGTTTTGTCACCACGTACAATAAATAATAATAAATAACAAGATCAGGAGAATCCTTAATAAATATTGGCCCATTTTACTCTCAGATCCTCTGTTGAAGGACGTTATTCCCCCAACACCGAGAATTATATATAGGAAGGGACAATCGGTTGGCACTCTTGTCTCACCGAGTATGTTCACTGACAGAAAATTGACACAACCTAAACCGACTTGGCTTAAATATAAGGGTTGCTTTCAATGTGGACACAATCAATGTAAAATTTGTAAATATATTGAAGTGTCCAAAGTTTTTATGAGTCATGGGGCCCTATTTATAAAAGATCGGTATCGTTATCGTAAAATACCGATCGTTATCGTAATAGTAACAATAAAACTTTTCATATTAATCGCTACTATAATTGCAAATCTACACATATAGTACATTTAGCTACATGTACTTGTGGGAGTCAATATGTAGGCAAGACCATTAGATCGTCCCATAAGAGATTGGCAGAACATGTTAATTCTGCCATAAATGGGAAATTAGATACTGCCATATCAACCTACATTATTGAACAACATGGGGGTTCTATCAACATCAAGTTTCAAATCATAGACAGCGCAGAAGTTGATGTGCGAAAGGGTGACAGAGAGTCTATCCTTTTGCGCAAAGAAGCGTTTTGAATCTACATGCCCGAAACCATAGCCCCTATGGGCATGAATAGAGAATTCGAGCTAAGCAGCTTTTGTGACTAATCTAATCATATCATCCACATAGGATCATATGTTCGCTACTACATACTCACTATTATTTATATACATATTTATATTCTTATTATTTTTTCTTTAGTTCAAAGTTTTTTGTATTTGGTTATTGGTTCATTAAGCACAGGCACTTTAAAATGCCATTGGCGTTCGTTTTAGATATCGGATGTATTCTCTTTTTCTATTTTGGACCCTATATGATCTCTGCCTACAATATAAGTCCTTATTTCTGTCCTTTATTCCATTGTATCTTTAGAGTTGAATGTTTAAGGATACTAATTTGTATTAATGTTTGCACTATATGTTTTTAATAGGGTGTCTTCCCCCGCTTTAATATATTTAACATCATAAGGGGTTAATGATTTGGGTTTTATAAGACAGGTACAGAGGACACTCCTCCATGCCCCTGAGGAAGTGGCTATTGGCCACGAAGCGCGTTGAGAAGAGCCTGGAGTGTTCCCATGCTCTTGTTCGTTTGGGGTTTTGTTCTTGAATTCGCACATTGATTATCTACTTTATATAAATATGTAACTGCACTGTGACTTTAAATATTAGTTAATGATGACTGGACATAAATAGTTATTTGTATTAATGTGCTAGGTCAGTTTTTCTTCTAACATCTCCCAGATCTTTTAATGGCCTGTGTGGGTCCTGAGCATAGTAC
Organism: Hymenochirus boettgeri; assembly: GCA_019447015.1. NCBI lineage: Eukaryota > Metazoa > Chordata > Amphibia > Anura > Pipidae > Hymenochirus > Hymenochirus boettgeri. Next base: position 3,286 of record JAACNH010002061.1, read on the forward strand.
AGCGGTGTTTAGCCCAATAATTTGCACCAACCCAATTAATAGAATGCACAGTGGGCAGCACTAACATGATTGTAATGGAGGTAGAAATTATGGCACAGGTAATGGAAAGGAAGAGAAAAAACAGATGTATAGAGTTGTAAAGGACAGAAAGGAAGTGGAATGGAGCATTGCAAGTATTGGACTTAGAAGACAATCAATAATACAAAGATCCTTTCCAATCCTTACTGCATATGGGGTCCATATATTACAATAGCTATGTTCACATGGGAAGTGTTATAAAATCAGCCAGTAAATCAGTTAATGTTTAGGCTATTAAGGTAGATATAGTCATACCGATATTATCAGCTAAATAATTATCGGGCAACAATCCCCAACCGAACGGCCCCTCCGGGCCAATAAAGTGCCTATACACGGGGCGATTATCGACACATCGTGCGTCGGGGGTCGGGACCCATGATCGCATGTGTGTGCGAACCTTTAGGGCCAGGCCACACTATCGCGCTTTTTTTGTGATTGCGCTCACAATTGCGCATGTGATTTTTTTCTAACACACGGCAACGCATGCGATTGCGTTTCTGTTTGTGATAAGCAATCGCATGCAAGAAATTGCACACAGCGGAATCGCACATGCAATGACGTTTGCGGCGCAGCGTGGTCGTGCCTTTAAGGTTGTAGGAATTGTAGCCTTGAGAGTCGACTTGTTAAACATCAATGTGTTTAATCAGGTTGTGGGGAGAACTTGCTGTAGAACTAGCAGGCGCAGGTAGCAGAGGATCAGTTTGTGAACCCGTAGGAGAGGGGCAGAAGGATTGGATACGAGGAACAGTCACTTCCAGGAGAGGAGGAAGGAGCAGTGCGATCTGCGGACAGTGCTGGCCGGGAACCGGGCTCGGTGTGTGGAGACACAGGGAATGGAAGCACGAGGATGCCCAGGGGGTTGGGACAAGTAAGGAAACAGCCGTAATTCGGAGGGAGCACACGATCACTCGGCTACCAGGATGGATGATCAAGGCAGGCTGATACAGGCCAGGGGGGTGGGGATTCCAGGACACCCCATCCACGGGGGACCCCAAACTGTAACTCCTCAACCAATGCACGAGTCCCTATAAACAATGGGGTCTGATGACTATCACGGACCAGAGCCTTGATGAAGCCCAAGCAAAGTGAGCACAGTGGGGAGGGTAGGATATGGCTGTGTTTGTGTATGGGATCCTGCATTGTTTGCTTCTCTCCTGTCCCTACACAGGGAGCTTGTACCTAATACAAGGCGCTTCCTCCTTTCTATGCAGATGTCACTCTTCACAGTTCTATTACTCCCAGAACTGACCCGATGAACAAAGAAAGATGAAGCAGCACTCCAATTGAGTTATTAAAATAGCTTATATTCTCATAGTAATATTTACATAAAGTCACATATCAAAATGGATATATATATACACACACACACACTGTATATGTAAACACAGAAAATATCTAAAAATAAACTACACATTCACTGGAGTTGGTGCATATGGAGAATGTGTGTATATTTCTAGAATATAGGAATTTATTTAAACAAGGAAGAGAATCGATATTGGAAGTGATTATAACCTGGAAAATATTTGAATGAAATACAAATAATCTGACACAAGAGGTTGAGCACTGCTGTTAATTACCATGCAGATTAGCCAGAAATATTCATTGCAATAAGATAATATAATTATACAGCTTAAACATTGTTATGAAAATGTTAACGAGGTTCTTTGTTTATTGCTTTGGATATTACCGTATATTCTCGAGTATAAGTCAGCCTGTGTATAAGACGAGGTACCTATTTTTACCAGTAATAGCAAAATCTAGTATGGCTATTACTGTATGGGAACTCTGCTGTCCATAAAAAAGCCTCATTCCTTGGCACTCCAGATGGTGGGAAATGACAACTCCCAGCATTCTTTAGTAGTTTAGTTTCCAAACACCTGCAGTGCCAAGGAATGAGGCTTTTTATGGACAGCAACCCAGAGAGCCCCCCAGTTCAGTGAGGTAAGTACTTACTACTACTACTTACTACTACTCAGGTCACAGTAAAGTATTATACATGTTTTCCCCCAATCCGGCTGCTGCTAGCTCTGTATGTACCGTATGTCACATTGGAATCCAGAAAACTTAACTGAAATATAATTGCCCATGCATGAATTTGAGAATTGCTAAATAACCTATAGCTGTACTTCATGGCTCTGAAATTTGTAGCATTGGGAATTATTTATTAATTATCTCTATAATTCTCTAGGTTTGTGACTTTTCCAGGGTGGGTAACGGAAAAATAGAAAAAGACAGACACCAAATAGTTTAAAATGAATTTATTTTATTTATTTCTACATTACTCTTATTACTCTATTTACTTCTACCTATTTAACAGTTAATCCAGAGGAAGGCGAAAACCCCCCCTAAAGACAATATGCTTCAGAGGGGGAAAAATTCCTTCCTGACCCCAACTGGCGATCGGATTATACCCTGGATTAACTGGAGCTAAACGCTTATAAAAAGTCTTACTCTTGTCTGCCTTCAGGTCTGCCCCACCTCCAGTCCATTTCCTCTTTAGTCCTGCCCTACCTCCAGCCCAGCCACCCTTAATCCCAAACTATGTCTCCCCAACTCACATCCTTTCCCTTTTTCCAGCGTTTTCTTTCCATCCTTTCATCCCGATACCCTGCCGGTCTTCCCTCCACATGGTTCTGACCCCGCTTTGGTCCTACCCCTCCTTCAGACATGTTACACCTTATGACATCCCAATTAATGGTTTTTAAATAATTATAAAAAGAGTAGAACTTTTTTTTTTATTTTTCAGAATAGTTTAGACCCAACAGAAGATTTAGAGAGAGAATAAATAAAGGTTGACTCACCACAATGGTCCTTACAAATGACTAAAATCTTTGATACTGATTTCATAAAATTATTATGGGATGGTGTTTTTATTGTAACTATTACTGATGCATTATTTATGAGTACTTTGGAAAATATTACTTTTAAATAATTATAAAAAGCAGTAGAACTTTTTTTTTTTAATTTTTATCAGAATAGTTTTGACCAAACAAGATTTTGAGAGAGAATAAATAACAGGTCCACTCACCTCAAAGGCTCACCAACAAATGACTAACATTTTTGAGACTGATGTCATAAAACCATTATGGGATGGTGTTGCTATGGTAACCATTACTTATTCATGAGTACTTTACATAGATACATTACATTTTAAATCTTTTTTTCCAAATTTATCAAATAAAATGCACATTGATTATCTGAATGAACAAACAAACAAACTTACTGCATCTGCTCAGGTGGGAACGATATCCATCAAATTAGGCCAGTGCTCCTTCAAGCCTCCATCAAACACCGTCTCCCTCACGGCCGAATACATGAATTCAAGAACAAAACCCCAAAGGGTAGAAAGGAGGCGGGTAGCCGACTTAGTAAAATTTCTTCAATGTTTATTAGGAATCCTTTAAAACCATACATTAGTAGCCAACCTACACATAAGTTGCAGACAAACGAACAAGAGCATGGGAACACTCCAGGCTCCGCCACAGCGTTACCATACTGCACGGATCTAATAAAGCCACACTGTTGCAACACTAATTGGATTTAACTTTAACTTTATACTTGATTTTTGTATTGATTTTTGCATCGATTTTAACATGGAGAACACAAGGCCAGGTTATACACTAAATAGTGATTACAGATATAAGGAGGCAGAGTGGATTTTTGCAGATGATGGCAATGATAATTGGGATCATAATGTGCTAATACAAGATATTGATCAATTAATAAGAGAACTAGAGAAAAAGATGACTACTGAGATTAAATTATGGGGGATTGTGCACTTTGGAAAATATATGAAAGTAAAAAGAGTCCCACGTGGTCTTCGAATTAGGAAGTTCCCCACTTTTAACATTGTACAAAAGGACTTTATGGAGGCTTGGAATAAAGTCCTAACGGAATGTTCCTTTCATTTGATGGAGTTAATCATTGCCTTTAATAAAAAAACAGCACGATAAGTTGACTGAGGACATGGACATATGAATGATCTCCTACTAAAAAGGGATAAGAAAGAGGGTGAGGAGATTATACATTCTATCAAAGAGAAATTGAATAAGATGGAATATGATATTAAAAAGCTTAAACATGAGAAATTTATCAGAGATAAAGTTGACTATGAACTTAACAATGTTTATTTTTGGAACACAAACACAAAAAGGAGTGGGTCTTTCAACAGAGATGGGGATGAATCAAGTTACAGATCGAGATCACATGATAAGAGAGTCCATTTTGCAACTAGTGATTCAAAATCCAAAGAGGATATACACTCTCAACCTTCCCACCCTACTTCGAGGCCTTCTCTTCTTCTTCTTTTTTATCACAGGAACCAGAAGATGTGGAAACCGGGATTGTGGACACAGTCCCCCGTTCAAGATACAGTCCACCGAGGACGGGTATCGGGACAAGCTACGGTATCGGGACAAGCTACGTGGACGCCCTACTAAAAGAAAAAAAAAGAGGTCGGGGGAGGAAAAACAGGATTCAAGCCAATGGATCAACGACAATGATACAGGGACAACAGGAGGAGATATTAACCCCTATTCAACATGACATGTACTCTGTAGAATCATGCCCCGATTTAAAGGCAAATAATAGTGATAATGTTATTAATATTTCACACACCGATCTAAATCCAACGGAACTTACAGCCTTGAATTTGGGCCTAAATTTTGTTATACCTGGAACTGTAAACTTTTGATGTCCTATTGGATCTTAACAGATTTATGAGGAAATTAACTTACAGAGACATTTCAATCAGCATTCGATGAAATTATACCAACTTTAGAGTCTACAGACACTTTAGAGGATGACAGGAGGGACACTATTTTGTCTAACAATAATGTGGTCAATGTCGTTTAGGGTAACAGTCATGAAATTACGTTTCTTGATCAATGTAATTTGACCTTCTACAATCTTTAAAACATGATACTATTAATACTGCTACACTCATTGTACTTTCAGGTTTGAAGAAAAAATAACCTTTTACCCTATCCAAAGTAAAGGTAATTGCATTGATCTGTTTTATAAAGCAGTATTATCTGATTTACATAAAATTATACCTTCTCAATTTAATACACTAAAAGGCCTTAGAAACAACCCCGATATTGTGATCAAAGGGGCTGAAAGGGGGGTCGTTGTTGTTTGGGATTCTGACGAATATCTTAGAGAAGCCATGAGACAACTTATGGATTAAGATACTTACCAGATATTATTAGGTGACCCTGTCTTAAAGTTTATGGCTCAATTGCAAGAGCTTCTGAATTTTGGTTTATCTATTGGGGTAATTTGTACACTTGAATATGGTATTTATTGATCAAAAGTCCAGTAACCCCGATTTTTTATATTTTGCCCAAAGTCCACAAATCGTTACAAGAGGTTAAAGGCCGACCTATAGTTTCGGGCATCGGCTGTTACTCGATGCTGTTACCCATGGTAACCACCTTCCCACATATTTACGGGATACATCCCATGCTATCTCCGTGTTCTCATCTATAGTTTGGGAGGAAACTATCATTGGGTTACCATGGATGTTGCATCTTTGTACTCTTCAATCCCTCGTCAAATAGGATTAGAGTCGTTAAATGTTGGCTTGATTGTTATAATCTGTATCCTGATCCCCAGAAATGTTTTATATACGAGCTCTTACATTGTTACTGGAGACAAATTATTTTTTGTTTAACAAGTTTTTATTACTTACAAAAAAAGGGAGCCTTTATGGGTGGAAAATTCTCACCTTCTTACACAGAACCTCTTTATGGAGTTTTGGGAACATACATTCATTCTGTGATAATAACCCATTTAGAGGTAATATAAAAGCTACGTACAGATATATAAATGAATGATTTGATACTAATTTGGGAGGAACCTCAAGGTTCTAATAAGTTTGATGAGTTCCTCAATTATTGCAATAACACTGACTGGGGTATACTTTTTCCTTAACAAAGATAAAAATACCATTGAGTTTTTGGACATATATTTTGAATCTTTTGATAAACAGGTCACCACGGACCTTTTTCGTAAGCCCATAACGAGAAAAACACTGTTACGTGCTGACAGCAATCATCCCATTTCGGTTATAAAGGCGATCCCCTATGGTCAGTTTGTACGACTGAGGAGAGTATGTTTCACATGGGATAAGTTCCAGATAAATCCATGGAACTGTGGGATCACCTTTTGGAGAGAGGATACACTCAAGGAGCTATTAGGAGTGCCTATGAGAGAGCTGTTAGCAAAGACAGAAAGACACTATTAGTTAATAAAGGCACAATTTTCGACTAAAAATGGTCGTTTTGATGGAAGGGTCCAGGTTTTGTCACCACGTACAATAAATAATAATAAATAACAAGATCAGGAGAATCCTTAATAAATATTGGCCATTTTACTCTCAGATCCTCTGTTGAAGGACGTTATTCCCCCAACACCGAGAATTATATATAGGAAGGGAAATCGGTTGGCACTCTTGTTCTCACCGAGTATGTTCACTGACAGAAAATTGACACAACCTAAACCGACTTGGCTTAAATATAAGGGTTGCTTTCAATGTGGACACAACATGTAAAATTGTAATATATTGAAGTGTCCAAAGTTTTTATGAGTCATGGGGCCCTATTTATAAAAGATCGGTATCGTTATCGTAAAATACCGATCGTTATCGTAATAGTAACAATAAAACTTTTCATATTAATCTATAATTGCAAATCTACACATATAGTACATTTAGCTACATGTACTTGTGGGAGTCAATATGTAGGCAAGACCATTAGATCTCCCATAAGAGATTGCAGAACAGTTAATTCTGCCATAAATGGGAAATTAGATACTGCCATATCAACCTACATTATTGAACAACATGGGGGTTCTATAACATCAAGTTTCAAATCATAGACAGCGCAGAAGTTGATGTGCGAAAGGGTGACAGAGAGTCTATCCTTTTGCGCAAAGAAGCGTTTTAATCTACAGCCCGAAACCATAGCCCTATGGCATGATAGAGAATTCGAGCTAAGCAGCTTTTGTGACTAATCTAATCATATCATCCACATAGGATCATATGTTCGCTACTAACATCTCACTATTATATATACATATTTATATTCTTATTATTTTTTCTTTAGTTCAAAGTTTTTTGTATTTGGTTATGGTTCATTAAGCACAGGCACTTAAAATGCCATTGGCGTTCGTTTTAGATATCGGATGTATTCTCTTTTTCTATTTTGGACCCTATATGATCTCTGCCTACAATATAAGTCCTTATTTCTGTCCTTTATCCATTGTATCTTAGAGTTGAATGTTTAAGGATACTAATTTGTATTAATGTTTGCACTATATGTTTTAATAGGGTGTCTTCCCCCGCTTTAATATATTTAACATCATAAGGGGTTAATGATTTGGGTTTTATAAGACAGTACAGAGGACACTCCTCCATGCCCCTGAGGAAGTGGCTATTGGCCACGAAGCGCGTTGAGAAGAGCCTGGAGTGTTCCCATGCTCTTGTTCGTTTGGGGTTTTGTTCTTGAATTCGCACATTGATTATCTACTTTATATAAATATGAACTGCACTGTGACTTTAAATATTAGTTAATGATGACTGGACATAAATAGTTATTTGTATTAATGTGCTAGGTCAGTTTTTTCTTCTAACATCTCCCAGATTTTAATGGCCTGTGTGGGTCCTGAGCATAGTACAGCGGGTGTTTAGCCCAATAATTTGCACAACCCAATTAATAGAATGCACAGTGGCAGACTAACATGATTGTAATGGAGGTAGAAATTATGGCACAGGTAATGGAAAGGAAGAGAAAAAACAGATGTATAGAGTTGTAAAGGACAGAAAGGAAGTGGAATGGAGCATTGCAAGTATGGACTTAGAAGACAATCAATAATACAAAGTCCTTTCCAATCCTACTGCATATGGGGTCCATATATTACAATAGCTATGTTCACATGGGAAGTGTATAAAATAGCTGTGGTATAATGCTACTGGATAAATAGCTGTTTGTACCAATACACTGCCATGTAAAACAGATGGAACTGAGGATGAGATGGAAATAAAAATATCTATCAGTCTTACCTTTCTCTTTCCACCACAACATTTAATAATTGATGCAAAAAATTGCCTTAATCGTTTGGATGCCATTTCGATAAAAATCTGTTGATATGGAGAAAAGCAAAAAAGACATTTTAGGATCTGATAATAAGAACATAAAGTTATTTAAATGGTGAAAACAGACTCTATAGATATTACATTTCTCCCACAGTTTCTAATTCTTACAGAGAATATTCATCATATTGTAATAGAGGCTTGAAAAAAACTGCCAGTAAAGACTCAGCTGGGCTGTTCAACTGAAATCCCCACTCAAATCTATACCCAGTTTGTAACATGACTTACCTATTGGTTACTAAGATTTGTTACGCTAATGTCAACTTTTTATTTTCTTTATCTTTAAAATGCTAAAAAATGTCATTAAAAAATCAATAATTATAAAAAAAATACGGTAACTATTACCCGTGTGCATTTCAGGTTTTAAGCTGTAATTCTTTTTTTTCAGAAAGTTTAGACCGAACAGAAGATTTAGAGAGAGAATAAATAACAGGTCCACTCACCTCAATGACTCTCCAACATATGTCTAAAATCTTTGTTACTGATGTCATAAAACTATTATGGGATGGTGTTTCTATGGAAACCATTACTGATGTATTGTTCATGGTGTTGCTATGGTAACCATTACTTATTCATGAGTACTTTGGTAAATCCAAATTTTTGTAACAACCATATATTATTTTAAATCTTTTTTTTCCATTTTTCAAGTAAAATGTACATTGACTACCTACTTTATATAAATATGTAATTTTATCAGAACAGTTTTGACCAAATAGAAGATTTAGAGAGAGAATAAATAACAGGTCTACTCACCTCAATAGCTCCCCAACAAATGGCTAAAATCTTTGAGACTGATGTCATAAAACTATTATGGGATGGTGTTGCTATGGTAACTATTACTGATGCATTATTTATGAGTACTTTGGAAAATATTACTAAAAGAGTAATATACAAATACTATATTTTTGTAAAGGCCACATGTCAGGGAGACAGGCTGAGTGAAATTTTGTGTATGTTTAACCACTCCAAAATAAAATTTGCTTAACTGTTTGCCTACTGTGTAATATTAAAAGATCCCTAAATTTCTCTTTTGCTGCATATGGTTGTCCACCAGGGCCTAAATAAAGTACAGGAAACTGAAGACTAGAAAGCTTCTCACTGTGTAATATGTTTCTGCCTCTTCATGCGCATGAAATGTTTGTGTAGTGGAGCTCTCCCCCGACTCACTTAGGGAGATGTCAATTAGGCATTATACCTCAGACAAAAAATTTCTTTAAAAGGTAGGAAAGCCCCCTAAATAATGATGCTAAGTTTAAAAACACAGAATCTGATCCTAAGTGTACTTACAAGACCTCTTTCCATCGGCTGCCTTCTGCTGCTCTTTCAACTGCAAAGAAGGGCCCAAACTATCAGCAGAATCGGTGATAAGCTAAATTTCAGCCAATCATAGATACTGATGTTGGTCAGACCCCTTCTGCTGTTCCGTGTGGAAGAGCAGCAGAAGGGGCTGGGAACGAGGTCTAGTAAGTATACTTAGGAAATGATTTTGTAGGTTTAAACTGGATATACCCTTTATTTACATGTGTTCATTTAAACTGGATATACCCTTTATTTACATGTGTTCATTTAAAATGGATATACCCTTTATTTACATGTGTTCATTTATAATGGATATACCCTTTATTTACATGTGTTCATTTAAAATGGATATACCGTATATACTCGAGTATAAGCCGACTCGAGTATAAGCCGAGGTACCCATTTTTGCCTCCAAAATGGGTAACCCATGATTGACTCGAGTATAAGCCGAGGGTAGATAGTTGCCTAATACCATTCCACTGTAGAGGTTTGGAAACTACAACTCCCAGCATGCTTTCGTTGCTGGGAGTTGTAGTTTCCAAACACCTATAGTAGAAAGGTATTGGGTGCTACTGTATGGCCACCCTAGAGCCCCCCCAGTTCACTTACCGTACCTGGCCAGTCTTCAGTCTTCATCTCTCCAGTCTTCAGTCTTCATCCCTTCAGTCTTCATATCTCCACTCTTCATCTGTCCAGTCTTCATCCTTCAGTCTTCAATCTTCAGCTCTCCGCCGGTCTTCAGTCTTCAGCTCTTCTCCGGCTGCCGCTCACTCTGTGCAGTTCCCAGTAGTTATTCGCGGCTGCGCGATGACGTCATCCCGCTGGCGTGCGCGATGACATCATCGCGCACCCGCGAAGAACTACTGGGAACTGCCGGCTTTCCTTCCTGAATCGCGGCTGCAACTGGAATCAAGGTAAGTTTTCAAATGACTCGAGTATAAGCCGAGTCAAGGTTTTTAGGTTGATTTTTAAACCTAAAAACCTCGGCTTATACTCGAGTATATACGGTACCCTTTATTTACATGTGTTCATTTAAAATGGATATACCCTTTATTTACAAGTGTTCTTTAAAAGATATTTATTTAAATTACCTCATCAAATCTGCCTCCTTTGGATAATGTCTTATGTTTGTGGCCCCAAATCTGTAATACATATCCACACGTCTTTGGACTGTACATTCATTCTGTATTTCCTCGTTATCCATTATACAGAGTGAACCTTCGGGTATTAGTTCTTTTATTTGATCGATCTCTTCACAGCACAGGCTTTCTGCTTCAGAAGGCATAGCTAAACATTTTCCACAAGTGCACCAATTGTTCTGACCAATTCTTGTGTCTTCAGAAAAATTATATGTTGAATCATCACAATATTCCAAATTGGTAGATCCTTCCGCCGTGTCTTCTGTTAAATTTGTTCTAATAGATGGATCGTTTGTAAATGAAAATCCTGCGTTCCTCACCTCGGCACGGTTTTTCATTTGTTCAATTAACTCATCCCACTGTGAGGATAAGAAATATTGAAATATTTATCTTATCTTAACGGGCGCTAGACATACTCCACCTTTCCAACGCAAATACTGACCTGAAAATATAAAATGCTACCACCTACTGACCTTTAAATATGTCCATTACAGCACCCACAGACATGTATATATGTCTATCACAGCACCCGTTGACCTGTTATGTCCAACACAACACCCACTCACCTACTATGTCCAACAAAGCATCCACTAACCTGTACAGGGGAGTAACTAGAAATCAGCGGGCCCCGCAGAAAAAATTTGGATGGGGCCCCCCATGCCACCCAACCACAACTCCCTCCTCCCCTTAACACAACAACCTTGGCTATAATTACTAAAAAAATAACCATATACGAAGTATTAAACTAAACATTGTAAAATGTGCATGAACTGTTTTCTCTGTCTGTCTATCTATTAGATAGACAGACGGAGATAAATAGAAAGAGATAAGATAGATAAACAGATATATAGAAAGATGCATAGACAGACAGATAGATGGATAGATAGACAGATAGCTAGAGAATGGATAGATTATCTATCCATTTTCTAACTATCTAAATATCTGCTATTCATCTATCTCTATCTATCTATTTATCAATCTATCTATCCATTTGTCTATCTCTGTCTATCCCCGTCTATCTATCTGTCTAGCCATCTATCTATTTATTATCCGTCTATCTAGCTTTGTCTATCTAAAAGATAGATAGACAGACAGACAGACAGACAGATACACAGATAGATAGAAGAGATATCTATCTGTCTATCTGTCTATCTGTCTATCTATCTATCTATCTATCTATCTCTGTGTGTCACTTTCATTCATACCTATTAATAATTTACTACTAGATTTACTGAGTGGACTCGGATTGGATGTGGATGGTGCATACACTGCACAACAACTAAGCAGCTGCAGCAGTACAGCAGGTGCCAGGGACAGTCAGACAGTACAGTCTTAGCTAGGACACCATGGAGGAGCCAGCAGCAGTACACAACAACAACGGCTGTCAGCTCTTCCACTTTCACTTCCGTGCAGCGGAAGCCATAGCCTATAACTGATCAGCTCGGACCAGTACAGGAAATATGGTGATGGGCTTGGTGATGTCCATCATATCATCCACTGACCTGTAAATATGTCCATCACTTATTGACCTGTATATATGTCCATCACATCACCCACTGACCTGTATATATGTCCTTTACATTACCCACTGACCTGTATATATGTCCATCACATCAGCCACTAACCTGTATATATTCAATGACAGCATTACTGACCTGGTTAATAGAGGTCCATTACAATCAGCCACTAACCTGTATATATGTCCGTACGGTGTAGCGGGGTGCCTCGGACCTTTATATAGTCCATCACATGCAGCCACTAACCTTATATGATGTCCAGACAGCACTACGGACCTGTATAATATGCCTTTACATGACCCACTGACCTGTATATAGTCCATCACATCAGCCACTAACCTTTATATATGTCCATGACAGCATCTACGACCTGTGATATATGTCCTTTACATTACCCACTGACCTGTATATATGTCCATCACATCAGCCACTAACCTTTATATATGTCCATGACAGCATCTACTGACCTGTATATATGTCCTTTACATTACCCACTGACCTGTATATATGTCCATCACATCAGCCACTAACCTTATATATGTCCATGACAGCATCTACTGACCTGTATATATGTCCTTTACATTACCCACTGACCGTATATATGTCCATCACATCAGCCACTAACCTTTATATATGTCCCATGACAGCATCACTAACCTGTAATATGTCCTTTACATTACCCACTACCTGATATATGTCCATCACATCAGCCACTACCTTTATATGTCCATGACAGCATCTACTGACCTGTATATATGTCCTTTACATTACCCACTGACCTGTATATATGTCCATCACATCAGCCACTAACCTTTATATATGTCCATGACAGCATCTACTGACCTGTATATATGTCCATTACATCAGCCACTAACCTGTCTATATGTCCTTTACATTACCCACTGACCTGTATATATGTCCATCACATCAGCCACTAACCTTTATATATGTCCATGACAGCATCTACTGACCTGTATATATGTCCTTTACATTACCCACTGACCTGTATATATGTCCATCACATCAGCCACTAACCTTTATATATGTCCATGACAGCATCTACTAACCTGTATATATGTCCTTTACATTACCCACTGACCTGTATATATGTCCATCACATCAGCCACTAACCTTTATATATGTCCATGACAGCATCTACTGACCTGTATATATGTCCATTACATCAGCCACAAACCTGTATATATGTCCTTTACATTACCCACTGACCTGTATATATGTCCATCACATCAGCCACTAACCTTTATATATGTCCATGACAGCATCTACTGACCTGTATATATGTCCATACATCAGCCACCAAACCTGTATATATGTCCATCACATCAGCCACTAACCTTTATATGTCCATGACAGCATCTACGACCTGTATATTGTCCATTACATCAGCCACAAACCTGTATATTGTCCTTACATTACCCACTACCTGTATATATGTCCATCACATCAGCCACTAACCTTTATATATGTCCATGACAGCATCTACTGACCTGTATATATGTCCATTACATCACCCACTAACCTGTATATATGTCCATCACATCAGCCACTAACCTTTATATATGTCCATGACAGCATCTACTGACCTGTATATATGTCCATTACATCACCCACTAACCTGTATATAAGCCCATCACACGCAATCACAGACCTGTAAGTATGTTGTTGTCATGTGTACATCTATAACAACTAGGCTAACTTACTAATACAAATGATTTTGGTTTTTTTTTTTCTGAAAAACAGTTATCCAGGTCTACATAATCTGTGGTATGTAACAGCTGGGGAACCTATTGACCATAAAGGCAAAGCCATTACAGTGAAGTCGTATGTTAGAGCTGAAGTTTTTACTCTCGACCGCTCAAGATGTATGCACAGACACCTCACACATATGCACTCGAGCGTACATCGTGAGCCTGCAGGGAGAAATGGGCGCATGCGCTGTAGCTCCCAGTGGGGCACACACGGATGTAGGTGAAAAACATTTTTTTTTAACCTACCCTCATTTGTCGTTCTAGATCTTCATGTATTGAAGTTCCTGGTTCTGCCATGACACCTCAGAATCTATGAAAAATATTAAAAATATAAACTTATAAATCTATATATCTGTTAATCTATCTGTATTTTATCTATCCATCCATCATCTCCTACCTGTCTGTCTTTCTCTGTATCTATCTCTGTATCTATCTATCTATCTATCTCTCTCTGTATCTATCTATCTATCTATCTATCTATCTATCTATCTATCTCTCTCTCTCTCTCTCTCTCTCTCTCTATCTATCTCTGTATCTATCTATCTACATCTACTATCTATCTATTCTATCTACTATCTATCTTCTCTCTCCTCTCTCTCCTATCTATCTCTGTATCTATCTATCTATCTATCTCTCTGTGTCGTGTCTATATCGGTATCTGTCTGGTCTGTCTATATCTGTATCTGTCTGTCTGTCTATATCTGTAACTGTCTGTCTGTCTATATCTGTATCTGTCTATCATCTATCTCTGTATCTGTCTATCTATCTATCTCTGTATCTATCTATCTATCTCTCTGTCTACTATATCTGTATCTGTCGTCTGTCTATATCTGTATCTGTCTGTCTGTCTATATCTGTATCTGTCTGTCTGTCTATATCTGTATCTGTCTGTCTGTATATCTGTATCTGTCTGTCTGTCTATATCGTTATCTGTCTGTCTGTCTATATCTGTATCTATCTATCTCCTATCTCTCATCTCTCTATCTCTCTATCTCTCTATCTCTCTATCTCTCTATCTATATATGTATCTGTCTGTCTGTCTCGGTATCTTATATATCTATCTATCTATCTGTCTTTTTGTCTATTTATCTATCTCTTGTATCTATCTATCTCTGTATCTATCTATCTCTGTATCTCTCTCTCTCTATCTATCTATCTATCTATCTCTGTATCTATCTATCTATCTCTGTATCTCTTATCTATCTGCTGTTTGTCTATTTATCTATCTCTGTATCTTATCTGTCTGACTGTCTGTCTATCTCTGTATCTATCTATCTCTATCTATCTATCTGTATCTATCTCGGTATCTATCTCTCTCTCTATCTATCTCTCATCTACTCTCTACTATCCTATCTCTCTCTCTCTATCTCTCTATCTGTCTGTCTGTCTGTCCAGCTATCTATTTATCTATCTCGTATCTGTTTTATTTATCTGCTGTCTATCTCTGTAACTATCTATCTATCTATGTATTGATCTATCTCTGTTATCTACTCTATCTCTATCTATCTCTGTATCTATCTATCTCTGTATCTATCTATCTCTGTATCTATCTATCTCTGTATCTATCTATCTCTGCATCTATCTATCTCTGCATCTATCTATCTCTGCATCTATCTATCTCTGCATCTATCTATCTATCTATCTATCTATCTATATCTCTCTATCTATCTATCTATCTCTGTATCTATCTATCTATCTATCTCGTATCTATCTCTCTATCTATCTCTGTATCTATCTATCTATCTACTCTGTATCTATCATCTATCTATCTATCTATCTCTGTATCTATCTCTGTATCTATCTCTGTACTATCTCTGTATCTATCTATCTATATATCTATCTATATATCTCTCTATCTATATCTCTCTATCTATATCTCTCTCTCTATCTATCTCTCTATCTATCTATCTATTCTCTCGATCTCTCTATATCTCTCTATCTATCTATTCTCTCTATCTATCTCTCTCCTCTATCTATCTATCTCTCTGTCTGTGCTATTTATCTATCTCTGTATCTTATCTGTCTGACTGTCTATCTCTGTATCTCTATCTCTCTCTCTATCTATCTATCTATCTATCTATCTATCTATCTTCTATCTATCTCTGTATCTATCTATCTATCTACTATCTCTGTATCTATCTCTGTATCTATCTATCTATCTATCTATCTATCTATCTATCTATCTATCTATCTATCTATCTATCTATCTATCTATCTATCTATCTATCTGTATCTATCTATCTATTGTTTGTTTGTCTATTTATCTATCTCTGTATCTTATCTGTCTGACTGTCTGTCTATCTCTGTATCTATCTATCTCTGTATCTATCTATCTTGGTATCTATCTCGTACTTCTATCTCTCTATCTATATCTCTCTATCATATCTCTCTATCTATATCTCTCTATCTATCTCTCTCTCTCTCTCTCTCTCTCTCTCTCTCTATCTCTCTACTCTCTCCTATCTCTCTCCTATCTCTCTCTCTATCTCTCTCTCTATCTCTCTCTCCTCTCTATCTATATCTCTCTATCGCTCTCTATCTAATCTCTCTCCTCTCTCTCTCTCTCTCTCTCTCTATCCTCTCTCTCTCTCTTCTCTCTCTCTCTCTCTCTCTCTATTTCTCATTCTCATCTACTCTCTCTTTATCTGTTCTGTCTGTCCAGCTACTATCTACTCGTATCTTATTTTACTGACTGCTCTATCTCGTACTATCTATCGATCTATCTCTGTATTATCTATCTCTGTATCTATCTATCTCTGTATCTATCTCTCTATCTCTGTATCTATCTCGTATCTATCTCTGTATCTATCTATCTGTATCTATCTCTGTATCTATCTCTGTATCTATCTCTGATCTATCTCTTATCTATCTATCTATCTCTGTATCTCTGTATCTATCTATCTATCTATCTCTGTATCTATCTACTATCTATCTCTGTATTTATCTCTCTATCTATCTATATCTCTCTATCTATCTATATCTCTCTTATCTATCACTCTCTCTATCTATCTATCTATCTATCCTCTCTATCTATCTCTCTCTATCTATCTATCTATCTATTCTCTTCTGTGTTTTATTTATCTATCTCTGTATCTTATCTGTCTGACTGTCTCCTGTCCTATCTCTGTATCTCTCTATCTCTCTCTCTATCTATCTATCTCTGTATCTATCTCTGTATCTGCTATCTATCTATCTATCTCTGTTCATCTATCTATCTATCTATCTCTGTATCTATCTATCTATCTATCTCTGTATCTATCTATCTATCTCTGTATCTATCTATCTATCTCTGATCTATCTATCTATCTATCTATCTATCTATATATCTCTCTGTATCTATCTATCTATCTATCTATCTATCTATCTATCTATTCTATCTATCTCTCTATCTATCTATCTATCTTCTATCTATCTATCTACTTCTATATATCTCTCTATCTATCCTATCTATCTATCTATCTATCTATCTATCTACCTCTATCTCTCTATCTCTCTATCTCTCTTCTATCTATCTATCTATCTATGCTATCTATCTATCTATCTATCTCTGTATCTATCTATCTATCTACTCTGTATCTATCTATCTATCTCTGATCTATCTACTATCTCTGTCTATCTATCTATCTATCTATCTATCTCTTCTATCTTATATATCTATCATCTATACTAATTTCTCTCTATTTGCTGGTACACAGTCTACAATCTATCTATCAATCCATCTATGATCTATCTGTCTTTCTGTGTCTCAATCTTTTCTATTTACATGTATTCTGTCTATTTATTTATTTCCGTCTCTAAGTATCCAATGGCGTGGCTAGGGTGGGAGAGGAAAGGTGTGGCCTTAAAGGTTGCACCGCACACCACATGTAGGGGGCCCAAGTGTGTACTACAGCCAGGGGCCCAAACTACCTTAATCCCCTCTGCACAGCACCCATTATATAACATGCCATGTACAGTGATGTTTTGACACATTACCCTTGCATTTAGAAGTCCCTAACACTTGGCTGTGATATGCTAATTGGGATTTTCCAGGTACATAATTCCACAGATTCTTGTACAAGTCATTCTGAATTGAGAAAGCCAGTTCGGATGACTAGCGAAACGTCTTCAAGAACTAAACTTCAAGTCCAGTTGATCTAACTGAATACAACAGATTACCATGACCTGGATGATGAGAACCTTCACAAGCATATTACTGACTGTAACAGTAAAATTCCCAAAATTATAAAAAAAAATCCAAGCCCTGTACACGAGCTGGCCCCTGCACACATGGAGGGCTCCTACACACACAAGGTGTCCCTTGCACCAGGTGATCTTGCACATATGGAGAGCCCCTGCCGACAAGGTGGCCCCTGCAAACAAGAAGGGTTGCTGTCCACAAGGTGGCCCCTGCCCATAAAGAGGCCCTTGCCCACATGGAGGGCCTCTGCCCACAAAGAGGCTCCTGCACACATGGAGGGCCTCTGCACACAAGGAGTTCCTCGAAAACAAGGAGGACCCCTGCTTACAAGGAGGCCCTACACAATGGAGGGCCCCTGCTCACAAGAGGCCTCTGGACACAAGAAGTCTCTGCACATATAGAAGGCACCTGCACACAAGGGCCCCTGTCCACAAGGTGGCCCCTGCCCACAAAGAGCCCTTGCTCACATGGAGGACCCGTGCACACATGGAGGACCCCTGTCCACAAGGTGGCCCCTGCACACATGGGGGGTCTCTGCACACAAGGAGACCTCTAAAACCAGGAGGACCCTTGCTTTTATGAGGGCCCTGCACACATGGAGGGCCTCTGCTCACAAGGGCCCTGCACATATGGAGGGCCCCTTTCCACAAGGAGGGACTCTGCACACAAGGAGGACCCATGCACACATGGAGGACCTTTGAAAACAAGTAGGACCCCTGCCCACAAGGAGGTCCCTGCACACATGGAGGCCCTGCTCATAAGGAGGACCCTGCCACCAGGTGGCCTCTGTACACAAGGGTCTCTGTCCACAAGGTGCCCCTGCACACATGGGGGCCCCCTGCAAACAAGGAGCACCTCTGAAAACAAGGAGGACCCCTGCACACATGAGGGCCCCTACTCACAAAGGAGACCCTGTACATAAAGGGTCTCTTCCATAAGTGGCCCCTGCACACTGGGGGCCCTTGCACACATGGCGGGGCCTCTGCATAAAAGGAGACCTCGAAAACAATGGGAGACCCCTGCTACTATGAAGCCCCTGCACATATGGAGGGCCTCTTCCACAAAGTGGCCCCTTCACACAAGGAGGACCTCTGAAAACTAGGATACCCTTGCTTACTATGAGGGCCCTGCACAAATGGAGGGCCCCTGCTAACAAAGGGCCCTGCACATATGGAGGGCCCCTGTCCACAAGATGGCCCCCCTACATACTTGGCCCCCTGCACACAAATGACCCCTGCATACCAGAGGCCTTGCACACATGGAGGACCCGTGCACACATAGAGGACCTTTGAAAACAAGGAGGACCCCTCCCACAATGAGTCCCTGCAACATGAGGGCCCCTGCCCGAAGTGGCCCTGTACAAAAGAAGGGCCCTGCACATACGAGGGCCCCTGCACACAAGAGGCACTCTGAAAACTAGGAGGACCCCTTTCCACAAAGAGGCCCTTGCACACATGGAGTGCCCCGGCTCACAAGTGGCCCCAGCACACATGGAGGGTCCCTGCCCACAAAGAGGACCTTTTGCTTACAAGAGGGCCTTGCACATATGAGGGCCCCTGCACACATGGAGCCTGGATCTACTGTATGTGCTGAGGCTACAAAATAACAAACTCCTAAATTATTTCCCATCGTGATACAATTAAAAATTCATTACTGTGTGAGGAGATCAGGTACTACTGTATTCTAGGCGCCAATAACATGCCCCATCCGGCTAGTGTGTGTGTGCGTGTGCACGCGCGCGCGGTCGAGTGTGCGCGCGCGCGGTCGAGTGTGCGCGGTCGCGTGTGCCCGCGCGCGTCTAAAAAAAACTGCACAGAAGTTGCCTCGATCTTGAAAAGACGCGCGGAACGTTCATTAGCATTTTATGCTAATGAGCTTGAGTGACAGAAACCAGCAGCTCCATCTACAAGCCCGTGCAAATTTGTTTCCTATAGTGTGGACAATTGGAGGAAACTGGAGGTAAGGGTAGTAATTGGGGTCCTGAAGGAGCCTGGTCTAATGGAATATGTTTTTCAACTTATATATTATTTACTGGGTATAATTGTCCTTGAAGCAGCACTCCAATTGAGTTATTAAAATAGCTTATATTCTCATAGTAATATTTACATAAAGTCACATATCAAAATGGATATATATATACACACACACACACGTATATATGTAAACACAGAAAATATCTAAAAATAAACTACACATTCACTGGAGTTGGTGCATATGGAGAATGTGTGTATATTTCTAGAATATAGGAATTTATTTAAACAAGGAAGAGAATCGATATTGGAAGTGATTATAACCTGGAAATATTTTGAAGAAATACAAATAATCTGACACAAGAGGTTGAGCACTGCTGTTTTATTACCATGCAATTAGCCAGAAAATTCATTGCAATAAGATAATATAATTACAGCTTAACATTGTTATGAAAATGTTTAACGAGGTTCTTTGTTTTATTGCTTTGGATATTACCGATAATTCTCGAGTATTAGTCAGCCGTGTATAAGACGAGGTACCTATTTTTACCAGTAATAGCAAAATCTAGTATGGCTATTACTGTATGGGAACTCTGCTGTCCATAAAAAAGCCTCACCTTTCACGTCCAGATGTGGGAAATGACAACTCCCAGCATTCTTAGTAGTTTAGTTTCCAAACACCTGCAGTGCAAGGAATAGGCTTTTTATGGACAGCAACCCAGAGAGCCCCCCAGTTCAGTGAGGTAAGTACTTACTACACTACTTCTACTACTCAGTTCACAGTAAAGTATTAAACATGTTTCCCCCCAATCCGGCTGCTGCTAGCTCTGTATGTACCGTATGTCACTTGGAATCCAGAAAACTTAACTGAAATAAATTGCCCATGCATGAATTTAGAATTGCTAAATAACCTTAGCTGTACTTCATAGCTCTGAAATTTGAGGCATTGGGAATTATTTATTAATTATCTCTATAATTCTCTAGGTTTGTGACTTTTCCGGGTGGGTAACGGAAAAATAGAAAAAGACAGACCCAATAGTTTAAAAATGAATTTATTTATTATTTCTACATTACTCTTATTACTCTATTTACTTCTACCTATTTAACAGTTAATCCAGAGGAAGGCGAAAACCCCCCCTAAAGACATATGCTTCAGAGGGGGAAAAATTTCCTTCCTGACCCCAACTGGCGATCGGATTATACCCGGGATTAACTGGAGCTAAACGCTTATAAAAAGTCTTCCTCTTGTCTGCCTTCATTCTGCCCCACCTCCATCCATTCCTCTTTAGTCCTGCCCTACCTCCAGCCCAGCCCCCTTAATCCCAAACATGTCTCCCCAACTCACACTCCTTTCCCTTTTTCTCCTTACGTTTCTTTCCATCCTTTCATCCCGATACCCTGCCGTTCTTCCCTCCACTGGTTCTGACCCCGCTTTGGTCCTACCCCCCTTCAGACATGTTACAACCTTATGACATCCCATTAATGGTCTTGGCCCCATTCGCTTCCCCCCCTCTGGTCCTCTCCCCCTTTGGTCTTGCTCCCCTTGGGGTCTTTCCCCCATTTGGTTCAGCCCTACCTCCAGTCTTTCTTCTTTAGGTCCCGTCCCCAATCTGGTTTTTTCTCTACGTAAGTCCTGCCCCAATCTATGTCTCCCCAACCCACATCCTTTCCCTTTTCCATGGCTTCCTTTCCATCCTTTCGTCCTGATACCCTGCCGGCTTCCCTCCACATCTTTCTGCCCCCCCTTTGGTCCTACCCCTCCTTCAGTAATGTTATACCTTATGACTTCCAATTAATGGTCTTGACCCCATCTATCTCAGTCTCTTATTTTTCTGGACTTCTTCCTTTTCCCTATGTCCTGCTCCATCTCAAGTCCCTTTTTGTTCTTCTCGACTTTCTTCCTTCCTTTTTTCCTCATTTGCTTTTTTCTCCCTTTCCTTTTAGTTTTATCTGTTCTTTTAGCTGTATGACTGCATTGAAAGAGAAAACTGTTATATCAACATTACAAAACCATTTAATCAAGTAGTAGAATATGGGTGACTTTATAGGTTGATAGTAAATGTGAGATGGGTCCACCTGCCCAAAATATTGTACATCTCACTGCTGAGATAACAGGAGTAAGATTAGGATTAAACAATTACAAATAAAACTAGATTGCAACACAAGCTAAAGGGTTATTATTGCCATTTGTTTAATAGTGTATATTTCTACAGTTTCTGTAGCAGTGTGTGTGTATATCTGTATGTGTGTAACAATGGTATATTAACCGTCAATTTCTTCCCTACCTGATTATATTACTAATATTGAAAATGAAACTTTTGCAAAAAGCACTTAAATATTAAGGTTACGTTCTAATTATTTGAAAGGTAAATTGAGATTTGGCTATTTTAGGTATCAGTTCGTATTGATTGAGAATCCCTATTTCTAACTGCACACCCTATTATCCCTAGAAGCATAAATAGGAAGTAACAGCCAATACTAGGTGAGGATCACAAGTAACCAATACTGTATGAATTGCATTACCTTCCAATCCTGCCTCCAGGATGTCAGTCATTTCTTCACTCTGTGTAAAAGAGGAAAAATATTATGTCTACTGTAGATATAAAATATACTGGCTCTTCACAAGAGCTGCACGTCTCTGCTGCGCTCTACTAAGAGGTTAAACCATAGGAATAGGAAAGGGCTTTATGGATTTTAGCTTTATCGTATTTTTAGAGGGGTTGGTTTTCAGATTCTGAGTATATAAAATTGGGTTTAGTTTCTCCTTAAGGGGGATGGTAATCTATTCAGTAATCTATTACTGCCTCCACATTCAAGTCATTGTTTGCTTTGCTAATATCTCATTTCTACTTCTTTACTCCCTCAACAGCTGGTATTAGTTCCTCATCAGCTGGTATTATTCCCTCAGCTGGTATTATTTCTCATCAGCTGGTATTATTCCATCAGCTGGTATTAGTTCCTCATCAGCTGGTATTTATTCCCTCACTGGTATTAGTTCCTCGTCTGCTGGTATTATTCCCTCAGCTTGTATTAGTTCTCATCAGCTGGTATTATTCCTCAGCTGGTATTAGTTTCCTCATCAGCTGGTATTATCCATCAGCTGGTATTAGTTTCTCATCAGCTGTATTATTCCCTCACTGGTATTAGTTCCTCATCAGCTGGTATTATTCCCCTCAGCTGGTATTAGTTCCTCATCTGCTGGTATTATTCCATCAGCTGTTTTAGTTTCTCTCAGCTGGTATTATTCCCTCAGCTGGTATTAGTTTCTCATCAGCTGGTATTATTCCCTCAGCTGTATTAGCTCCTCATCAGCTGGTATTTCTCTCTCGACAGCCATTATAGGCACTTCCAGCTCTACAGCTGGAGGCTAAAAAAATGTTGAATATAATGAGATGAATATGACTGAACATAAAAAGTGTATACATTTAGGGATTAGGATTAAAAGTAGAGAGAAGACACTCTAGTTTTATTATAAATCTGATAATACAATTAAGTAAATAGGATGGAGAGGTTTGATAGTATAAAGGAGATGAAATGTTTAGAATCTCAATCTATTATTACGTTAGTTCCATGTACCCTGAATACAAGCTCCTAAAAAAAAATAGACCAATGGCTGTGCACATGCCTGTGGATGTGTTATTCAATACAAAACTTTATGCATTACATCAAACAGCAGCAATTGGTGGGCCGGAAGTTATGGGCCGGAAGTAATTGGGTTGCATAGTAATGTTCATTGCTGTATCCGGAGAACTCGGAGAGAAATCTTTATCATTTCTAAAAGTGCACTTTATTTATTTAACCAAAACTTTATATTTTCTACTTACATTCTCAACATCTGGGTCTGGAATGTGTGTCCCATGAGCTGGAATCTAAAAAATAGTTTATGAGACATTAATTATTTAACAAAAGTACATTGTTTCATTCATTGCTAGGTAAGAATTCCACACATTTAGTGAAAGTAGCTATGATAAATGTCTAAAGATGTCCCAATCCATTATAGTCTCTATATTATGACAATATATTTCTATTGTGTAAAGACATGAGATTGCCATGAAAAGGCCTTTCAGTCTCGTGTATTATATAACTGACCACCTTTCATGCTATGTTCTAAGGGAAAACTTACTTCCATTTTTAAATGTGTTTTTTTTACATTGGTCAAAGTAAATAACACTATAGAAATATAACTTAGCTTTCTGGTTATAGGCATAAAAGGAAATGTAATTTAATTTTTATTTAAACATAAAGTTTTTATTGTCTACTTACCTCCTCAACAGCCGGTTCACACAATCCAGGGTCCTCAGATGGAGTCTGAAAGATAAAAATTACAAATATGAAAAATAAAAATCTGTAAATAAATAATATGTATTTTATCCAGGAATTAAGGGGGATGGGAGAATGTCTACAGAATTTCATAATCTATTACGGCCTAATTTGGGGTCAGGGACAAATTACAAATGACCAGTTTTTTGTTAATACCTTTTAAATAACACACACACATTTATAGAGGCACAGTCAATCTTAAATTGTAAAGGACAATTGAGTGTGTTCTGCATTTTCCATATCTACTGGTTCAACAGCTGGAATTGGTTTATAGATTGAGTGGCATTTCATTGTAAGTTAAAAAACAGGAGGACTCCATTATTTTATAGAAGAATGACAATTTTTCTTTTAATACTTACAAGCTCAACAGCTGAAATCTGAACTGGAACCTTGTTCTAAAAAAAACAATGTTATGATTAATTTATATTTTTAATTTTATTTTGACAGACGTATAGAAATAATTAAAATAAAGATGACCGTATACATGAAAAACAAACATACTGTATCTCACTATGGAACCTGTGATGTATAAATGATAGGAGGAGCACTGAGTTTTACCTTTAGCAGGATAACGGACACAGAGATAAAATTCTGTACGTGATATTTAGGGTTTTGTGAATTTATCATGAAAGGGATGTACCCCTTAGGGAAAAAAATAGTATGTTGTGCAAAAAAAAACTAAACCTAGAATTTGTTTTGTTTCCGATGAGTAAATCTGCTCCCAACGGGAGATCTTATATTACCACGCGGGCTCTGCAATCTCCACTTCTGGTTAAGGCAGTCTGTGTTGGTCGTGACAGTGACATCACAGCCAATCACTGACTGCCATTCCTAGAGCAGCCTCCACTGCCGCTGCTCGGGAACACAAAAAAAAACACAGCAGTGGCAGTGGAGAGCGAGTGCAGAGACAGGAAGCGGCGGTGCATCGGGAACTTTTATGTATGAGATCTCTTTGGGAGCAGAGTATTGATTGAAACAAAACAAACTCTAGGTTTTTAGGGTTTTTTTGACAACATACTCATTTTTTCCTAGAGGGGTGGACAGTCTCTTTAAAACCTATGTAACTGGTGGAGTGTTAATAATGGCACATTCCGCTCATCTGTGGTATAATGCTACTGGATAAATAGCTGTTTGTACCAATACACTGCCATGTAAAACAGATGGAACTGAGGATGAGATGGAAATAAAAATATCTATCAGTCTTACCTTTCTCTTTCCACCACAACATTTAATAATTGATGCAAAAAATTGCCTTAATCGTTTGGATGCCATTTCGATAAAAATCTGTTGATATGGAGAAAAGCAAAAAAGACATTTTAGGATCTGATAATAAGAACATAAAGTTATTGAAATGGTGAAAACAGACTCTATAGATATTACATTTCTCCCACAGTTTCTAACTTACAAGAGAATATTCATCATTTGTAATAGAGGCTTGAAAAAAACTGCCAGTAAAGACTCAGCTGGGTGTTCAAATGAAATCCCCACTCAAATCATACCCAGTTTGTAACATGACTTACCTATTGGTTACTAAGATTTGTTACGCTAATGTCAACTTTTTATTTCTTTATCTTTAAAATGCTAAAAAATGTCATTAAAAAATCAATAATTATAAAAAAAATACGGTAACTATTACCCGTGTGCATTCAGGTTTTAAGCTGTAATTCTTTTTTCAGAAAGTTTAGACCGAACAGAAGATTTAGAGAGAGAATAAATAACAGGTCCACTCACCTCAATGACTCTCCAACATAGTCTAAAATCTTTGTTACTGATGTCATAAAACTATTATGGGATGGTGTTTCTATGGAAACCATTACTGATGTATTGTTCATGGTGTTGCTATGGTAACCATTACTTATTCATGAGTACTTTGGTAAATCCAAATTTTTGTAACAACCATATATTATTTTAAATCTTTTTTTTCCATTTTTCAAGTAAAATGTACATTGACTACCTATTATATAAATATGTAATTTATCAGAACAGTTTTGACCAAATAGAAGATTTAGAGAGAGAATAATAAACAGGTCTACTCACCTCAATAGCTCCCCAACAAATGGCTAAAATCTTTGAGACTGATGTCATAAAACTATTATGGGATGGGTGTGCTATGGTAACTATTACTGATGCATTATTTATGAGTACTTTGGAAAATATTACTTTTAAATAATTTAAAAAGCAGTAGAACTTTTTTTTATTTTATCAGAATAGTTTAGACCAAACAGAGATTTAGAGAGAGAATAAATAACAGGTTGACTCACCACAATGGCTCCTTACAAATGACTAAAATCTTTGATACTGATTTCATAAAATTATTATGGGATGGTGTTTTATTGTAACTAACTGATGCATTATTTATGAGTACTTTGGAAAATAGTACTTCTTAAATAATTATAAAAAGCAGTAGAACTTTTTTTTTTTTAATTTTTATCAGAATAGTTTTGACCAAACAAGATTTTGAGAGAGAATAAATAACAGGTCCACTCACCTCAAAGGCTCACCAACAAATGACTAACATTTTTGAGACTGATGTCATAAAACCATTATGGGATGGTGTTGCTATGGTAACCATTACTTATTCATGAGTACTTTACATAGATACATTACATTTTAAATCTTTTTTTCCAAATTTATCAAATAAAATGCACATTGATTATCTGAATGAACAAACAAACAAACTTACTGCATCTGCTCAGGTGGGAACGATATCCATCAAATTAGGCCAGTGCTCCTTCAAGCCTCCATCAAACACCGTCTCCCTCACGGCCGAAATACATGAATTCAAGAACAAAACCCCAAAGGGTAGAAAGGAGGCGGGTAGCCGGACTTTAGTAAAATTTCTTCAATCGTTTATTAGGAATCCTTTAAAACCATACATTAGTAGCCAACACTACACATAAGTTGCAGACAAACGAACAAGAGCATGGGAACACTCCAGGCTCCGCCCACCGCGTTACCATACTGCACGGATCTAATAAAGCCACACTGTTGCAACACTAATTGGATTTAACTTTAACTTTATACTTGATTTTTGTATTGATTTTTGCATCGATTTTTAACATGGAGAACACAAGGCCAGGTTATACACTAAATAGTGATTACAGATATAAGGAGGCAGAGTGGATTTTTGCAGATGATGGCAATGATAATTGGGATCATAATGTGCTAATACAAGATATTGATCAATTAATAAGAGAACTAGAGAAAAAGATGACTACTGAGATTAAATTATGGTGGGATATGTGCACTTTGGAAAATTATATGAAAGTAAAAAGAGTCCCACGTGGTCTTTGAATTAGGAAGTTCCCCACTTTTAACATTGTACAAAAGGACTTTATGGAGGCTTGGAATAAAGTCCTAACGGAATGTTCCTTTCATTTGATGGAGTTAATCATTGCCTTTAATAAAAAAACAGCACGATAAGTTGACTGAGGACATTGGACATATGAATGATCTCCTACTAAAAAGGGATAAGAAAGAGGGTGAGGAGATTATACATTCTATCAAAGAGAAATTGAATAAGATGGAATATGATATTAAAAAGCTTAAACATGAGAAATTTATCAGAGATAAAGTTGACTATGAACTTAACAATGTTTATTTTTGGAACAACAACACAAAAAGGAGTGGGTCTTTCAACAGAGATGGGGATGAATCAAGTTACAGATCGAGATCACATGATAAGAGAGTCCATTTTGCAACTAGTGATTCAAAATCCAAAGAGGATATACACTCTCAACCCTCAGTCCCCCGTCGTCAAGATACAGTCCACCGAGGACGAGGTATCGGGACAAGCTACGGTATCGGGACAAGCTACGTGGACGCCCTACTAAAAGAGAAAGAAAAGAGGTCGGGGGAGGAAAAACAGGATTCAAGGCCAATGGATCAACGACAATGATACAGGGACAACAGGAGGAGATATTAACCCCTATTCAACATGACATGTACTCTGTAGAATCATGCCCCGATTTAAAGGCAAATAATAGTGATAATGTTATTAATATTTCACACACCGATCTAAATCCAACGGAACTTACAGCCTTGAATTTGGGCCTAAATTTTGTTATACCTGGAACTGTAAAACTTTTTGATGTCCTATTGGATCTTAACAGATTTATGAGGAAATTAACTTTACAGAGACATTTCAATCAGCATTCGATGGAAATTATACCAACTTTAGAGTCTACAGACACTTTAGAGGATGACAGGAGGGACACTATTTTGTCTAACAATAATGTGGTCAATGTCGTTATGGGTAACAGTCATGAAATTACTTTTCTTGATCAATGTAATTTAGACCTTCTACAATCTTTAAAACATGATACTATTAATACTGCTACACTCATTGTACTTTCAGGTTTGAAGAAAAAATCAACCTTTTACCCTATCCAAAGTAAAGGTAATTGCATTGATCTGTTTTATAAAGCAGTATTATCTGATTTACATAAAATTATACCTTCTACATTTAATACACTAAAAGGCCTTAGAAACAAACCCGATATTGTGATCAAAGGGGCTGATAAAGGGGGGTCTGTTGTTGTTTGGGATTCTGACGAATATCTTAGAGAAGCCATGAGACAACTTATGGATATAGATACTTACCAGATATTATTAGGTGACACTGTCTTAAAGTTTATGGCTCAATTGCAAGAGCTTCTGAATTTTGGTTTATCTATTGGGGTAATTTGTACACTTGAATATGAGTATTTATTGATCAAAAGTCCAGTAACCCCGATTTTTCATATTTTGCCCAAAGTCCACAAATCGTTACAAGAGGTTAAAGGCCGACCTATAGTTTCGGGCATCGGCTGTTACTCGATGCTGTTACCCATGGTAACCCACCTTCCCACATATTTACGGGATACATCCCATGCTATCTCCGTGTTCTCATCTATAGTTTGGGAGGAGAACTATCATTGGGTTACCATGGATGTTGCATCTTTGTACTCTTCAATCCCTCGTCAAATAGGATTAGAGTCCGTTAAATGTTGGCTTGATTGTTATAATCTGTATCCTGATCCCCAGAAATGTTTTATTATACAAGCTCTTACATTGTTACTGGAGACAAATTATTTTTTGTTTAACAATGTTTATTACTTACAAAAAAAGGGAGCCTTTATGGGTGGAAAATTCTCACCTTCTTACACAGAACCTCTTTATGGAGTTTTGGGAACATACATTCATCTTCTGTGATAATAACCCATTTAGAGGTAATATAAAAGCTACGTACAGATATATAAATGAATGATTTGATACTAATTTGGGAGGAACCTCAAGGTTCTAATAAGTTTGATGAGTTCCTCAATTATTGCAATAACACTGACTGGGGTATTACTTTTTCCTATAACAAAGATAAAAATACCATTGAGTTTTTGGACATATATTTTGAATCTTTTGATAAACAGGTCACCACGGACCTTTTTCGTAAGCCCATAACGAGAAAAACACTGTTACGTGCTGACAGCAATCATCCCATTTCGGTTATAAAGGCGATCCCCTATGGTCAGTTTGTACGACTGAGGAGAGTATGTTCCACATGGGATAAGTTCCAGATTAAATCCATGGAACTGTGGGATCACCTTTTGGAGAGAGGATACACTCAAGGAGCTATTAGGAGTGCCTATGAGAGAGCTGTTAGCAAAGACAGAAAGACACTATTAGTTAATAAAGGGCAACAATTTTCGACTAAAAATGGTCGTTTTGAGTGGAAGGGTCCAGGTTTTGTCACCACGTACAATAAATAATAATAAATAACAAGATCAGGAGAATCCTTAATAAATATTGGCCCATTTTACTCTCAGATCCTCTGTTGAAGGACGTTATTCCCCCAACACCGAGAATTATATATAGGAAGGGACAATCGGTTGGCACTCTTGTCTCACCGAGTATGTTCACTGACAGAAAATTGACACAACCTAAACCGACTTGGCTTAAATATAAGGGTTGCTTTTAATGTGGACACAATCAATGTAAAATTTGTAAATATATTGAAGTGTCCAAAGTTTTTATGAGTCATGGGGCCCTATTTATAAAAGATCGGTATCGTTATCGTAAAATACCGATCGTTATCGTAATAGTAACAATAAAACTTTTCATATTAATCGCTACTATAATTGCAAATCTACACATATAGTACATTTAGCTACATGTACTTGTGGGAGTCAATATGTAGGCAAGACCATTAGATCGTCCCATAAGAGATTGGCAGAACATGTTAATTCTGCCATAAATGGGAAATTAGATACTGCCATATCAACCTACATTATTGAACAACATGGGGGTTCTATCAACATCAAGTTTCAAATCATAGACAGCGCAGAAGTTGATGTGCGAAAGGGTGACAGAGAGTCTATCCTTTTGCGCAAAGAAGCGTTTTGAATCTACATGCCCGAAACCATAGCCCCTATGGGCATGAATAGAGAATTCGAGCTAAGCAGCTTTTGTGACTAATCTAATCATATCATCCACATAGGATCATATGTTCGCTACTACATACTCACTATTATTTATATACATATTTATATTCTTATTATTTTTTCTTTAGTTCAAAGTTTTTTGTATTTGGTTATTGGTTCATTAAGCACAGGCACTTTAAAATGCCATTGGCGTTCGTTTTAGATATCGGATGTATTCTCTTTTTCTATTTTGGACCCTATATGATCTCTGCCTACAATATAAGTCCTTATTTCTGTCCTTTATTCCATTGTATCTTTAGAGTTGAATGTTTAAGGATACTAATTTGTATTAATGTTTGCACTATATGTTTTTAATAGGGTGTCTTCCCCCGCTTTAATATATTTAACATCATAAGGGGTTAATGATTTGGGTTTTATAAGACAGGTACAGAGGACACTCCTCCATGCCCCTGAGGAAGTGGCTATTGGCCACGAAGCGCGTTGAGAAGAGCCTGGAGTGTTCCCATGCTCTTGTTCGTTTGGGGTTTTGTTCTTGAATTCGCACATTGATTATCTACTTTATATAAATATGTAACTGCACTATGACTTTAAATATTAGTTAATGATGACTGGACATAAATAGTTATTTGTATTAATGTGCTAGGTCAGTTTTTCTTCTAACATCTCCCAGATCTTTTAATGGCCTGTGTGGGTCCTGAGCATAGTACAGCGGTGTTTAGCCCAATAATTTGCACCAACCCAATTAATAGAATGCACAGTGGGCAGCACTAACATGATTGTAATGGAGGTAGAAATTATGGCAGAGGTAATGGAAAGGAAGAGAAAAAACAGATGTATAGAGTTGTAAAGGACAGAAAGGAAGTGGAATGGAGCATTGCAAGTATTGGACTTAGAAGACAATCAATAATACAAAGATCCTTTCCAATCCTTACTGCATATGGGGTCCATATATTACAATAGCTATGTTCACATGGGAAGTGTTATAAAATCAGCCAGTAAATCAGTTAATGTTTAGGCTATTAAGGTAGATATAGTCATACCGATATTATCAGCTAAATAATTATCGGGCAACAATCCCCAACCGAACGGCCCCTCCGGGCCAATAAAGTGCCTATACACGGGGCGATTATCGACACATCGTGCGTCGGGGGTCGGGACCCACGATCGCATGTGTGTGCGAACCTTTAGGGCCAGGCCACACTATCGCGCTTTTTTTGTGATTGCGCTCACAATTGCGCATGTGATTTTTTTCTAACACACGGCAACGCATGCGATTGCGTTTCTGTTTGTGATAAGCAATCGCATGCAAGAAATGCACACCGGAATCGCACATGCAATGACGTTTGCGGCGCAGCGTGGTCGTGCCTTTAAGGTTGTAGGAATTGTAGCTTGAGAGTCGACTTGTTAAACATCAATGTGTTTAATCAGGTTGTGGGGAACTTGCTGTAGAACTAGCAGGCGCAGGTAGCAGAGGATCAGTTTGTGAACCCGTAGGAGAGGGGCAGAAGGATTGGATACGAGAAACAGTCACTTCCGAGAGGAGGAAGGAGCAGTGCGATCTGCGGACAGTGCTGGCCGGAACCGGGCTCGGTGTGTGGAGACACAGGAATGGAAGCACGAGGATGCCCAGGGGGTTGGGACAAGTAAGGAAACAGCCGTAATTCAGAGGGAGCACACGATCACCTCGGCTACCAGGATGGATATCAAGGCAGGCTGATACAGGCCAGGGGGGTGGGATTCCAGGACACCCCATCCACGGGGGACCCCAAACTGTAACTCCTCACCCAATGCACGAGTCCCTATACAATGGGGTCTGATGACTACACGGACCAGAGCCTTGATGAAGCCCAAGCAAAGTGAGCACAGTGGGGAGGGTAGGATAGGGCTGTGTTTGTGTATGGGATCCTGCATTGTTTGCTTCTCTCCTGTCCCTACACAGGGAGCTTGTACCTAATACAAGGCGCTTCCTCCTTTCTATGCAGATGTCCTCTTTCACAGTTCTATTACTCCCAGAACTGACCCGATGAACAAAGAAAGATGAAAGGACAATTATAGTGTTAAAAATAACATAAGGTGGAAATGTAGTGTGAAACAAGTGAAGAACAATCCACCTTATATCAGCGTGCTGTATGCAGTGAAGGGCAAAATCTTGTGAAAGGAAGTTCTGAGGTGATCCCCTCCCACTACTCTCCGTCGCCGTCGAAAATTTAAATATCTGATCCTATTGGATAGTAGGAGTGCTCGTTCTCGGCACTCTTTGTTTGCCGTGTCTTAGCAACCAAGCGTGCGCGAGGTAATGCACGGCCCCGATCGTAGCGCTAGCTGTGTGAGGTAAAGTGATATCGGATGACTTTCGTGAGGTAACAACGGGAGGCCGGTGTGTGTGTGTGTGTGTGTGTGTGTGTGTGTGTATTCTCTCTCTCATATGGTGAAACTAGAGGGGCACACTTATGTGTGCTGTATTGGGCAGTCCTTCACTGTCATTGGTTGTCCATCTCTCACAAATGTGCGGTGCCGATACAGTGATGTAAATGTGCACTCTCTTTGCTTGATTTACGGACCACTTTATGGGGGACGAAAGGTTCATAGACCGGTGTGTGCCCCATTGCTTGAAAACCACACCTCAACATGACTGTACCAAACCAATGCCACTTACCATAGTACACTTCTGTGTGCCTCTAACATTCCAAAGAGAAACACTTTATTGTCTTTCTAAGACAATGTCTTGAAGAAACATACTATTGACAACTCCCACATTCCAAAAGGCACACTTATTTTGTGACAGTGCCACAAATGCCACACTGATTTATGCCAGTGACAAGAGCTCTTTGTGTGCCTCCATGTGACAGTGGACTTCAGAGAAAGATAGATAGATGGATGCTAGATAAGAAGATAGATTAGAAGATAGATATGTAAGAAAGATAGATAGAATTACAAAGATGACAGATTAGATAGATAGATATGATCACAGATAGATTAGATAGATTAAATAGATTCAATTTTAGATAGATAAAATGATATAGATGGATAGAAAGTGTGATAAGATATTAGAAAGATAGATATATTAGAAAGATAGATTAGATAGATAGATTAGAACAATGAGATAGATAGATTAGATATTAGATAAATGATACAATAGATGGATAGATAAGATGTACATAGATATGATGATGGATAAAAGAGACAGATAGAAGATAGATAACAGATAGATTAGATAGACAGATAAGATGATAGATTAGAATTACATAAATAGATGACAGATTAGAATTAGATAATATTATAGATGTATTAGTAAATAAATATTAGTAAATAGATAAAATGATTAGATAGATATTAGATAGATACAATGATAGATAGATGATAGTTAGATGGATAGAAAAGATGATGATAGATAAGATGATAGATAAGATGATAGATTGATATTACAAAGATAGATTAGATAGATAAAATAAGATCATAGATAAGATAATTAGAAAGGTAGATAGATTAGATAAATGATAGATAAAAGATAGATACATTAGATAGATTAGATATTAGAAGATAGATTAGATAGATAAATATAAAGATACATAGATAAGATAATTAGAAAGGTAGATAGATTAGATAAATGATAGATAGATAAGATGATAGATACATTAGATAGATTAGATATTAGATTAGATAAATAAAATGATAGATAGATTAGATAGTAGACAGATAAGATGATAGATACATAGATAAGACAATAGATATTGAGAGAGGGATAGATAAGATGATAAATAGATAAATAGATAGGTTAGATAGATAAATTAGACAGATTAGATATTAAAAGATAGATATATCTAATAGATAAAATGATAGATAGATAATAAGATAATAGATAGATAAGATGATAGATAGATGGATAGGATGATAGATAGATAGATAGGATGATAGATAGATAGAAAGATGATAGATAAGATGATATATAGATAGGATGATAGACAGATATAGAAAGATTATACCTAGATAGAACTGTAGATAAGACGATAGATAGATAAGATGATAGATAAAATGATAGATGATACGATGATAGATAGATTAAATGGTAGGTAGGTAGGTAGATCAATATAAGAAAGGTGGTTTAGATAGATAAAAATTATAGATAGATAATAGATCAGATAGATATATTAGAATATATATAGATAGGTTAGATAGATTAGTATTATAAAGAGTAGGTAAGATGATAGATAAATAGATAAGATGATAGATAGATAAGATGATAGATAAAAAGATAAGATGATAGATTGATAGATAGATAGAATATGATGATAGATAGAAAAAGATTAGATAGATAAAGTAGATAGATAGATTACATAGAAAGTAGATTAGATAGATAGATTAGGACTAGATGGATTAATTTATAAAGATAGATAGATAAAATGATGAGATAAGGTGAAAGATAGATCGATAGATGAAAGATAGATAGATAAGATGATAGATAGATAGATAGATAGGATAAGATAATAGATAGATCGATAGATAATGATAGTAGATAGGATGATGATAGATAGAAAGATGAAAGATAGATAGTAGATGATAGATAGGATAAGAGATAGATAGATAAAATAGATTAGGATGATAGATACAGTGGATAATAGATAGATAAGATGATAGATAGATAAGATTGAAGATAGATAGATAGATGATAGATAGATCGATGATAGATAGATAGATATAGATAGATAGATAAGATGATAGATATAAAAGGATAGATAGGTAGATAAATAGATTAGATAGATAAATAGATATATTAGATTAAGAAAGATAGATAGATTATAGATAGATAAATATGATGATAGATAAGATAGACTAGATAGATAAATTAGATAGATTAGACAGATAGATTAGATGTATTAGATAGATTAGGTAGATAAAATAGATTAGATAGATAACATAGAAATACAGTATTCGATAGATAGATATAGAAAGGTAGAGATGGAGACGTAGAGACATATAGAGATATGGCCATAGACATATCTATATAGAAAAAAAGATACACAGACATCAATATAGTAGAGAGATAGCGGGAGAAACAGACAGATTTGTACAGACAGGACGAAATACATATAGTCAGATGATAGATAACTAATAGACCAAAGAACATACACTTAGACAGTTATATAAGATAGATGATAAAAAATAAACAGATAGATACTTAAACAGAAACGCATTGAATTTTGCTGAATTTAATCAAATAGTAAGTATTTGTTTGGTAAAGTAATTGTTTTTTTTGCAAGAGTACCGGTATTCGTTGGCAAAAGTCTGTAATATCTTTTTTGGTTACCTTACCTGTCTCTTGGATGGTTTTCCACCAGTCTTGTGGCTGTGATTTGTGACATACCGATACTACTAATTTATAAGCCTTTATTTGAAATTGGTTTCCTCAGTGCTTGGCTACCGTCTTATAAGATTTCAACCTTGTTCGACATCCTTGTGAGTATAATTTGCTGCATTGTGCATAATTTAATAACATTCATACACGTAATGACTTCGAATATATTCAATTATAACCTACCCCTGTAGTGATTTCTATGAGAGGAACTGTAAGATTATAGCCTTATAATCTTACAGTTCCAAGAGGAGAAGGAAACCAGATAAGATGCTTAAGATATTAGAAAGATGGATAGATTGGATAGATAAGATGATAAATAGATTAAATAGATAGGTTAGATAGATAAATTAGACAGATTAGATATTAAAAAGATAGATATATTACATAGATAAAAGATAGTAGTAATAAGATAATAGATAGATAAGATGATAGATAGAGGATAGGATGATAGATAGATAGATAGGATGAGAGATAGATATGAGATAGATAGATAGAAAGATAGATAGATAGATGATATAGAGATAGATGATAGACAGATATAGATGAAGATGATACAATGATAGATATGATAAGACGATAGATAGATAAGATGAAGATAAAATGATAGATAGAAAGATGATAGATAGATTAAATGATAGGTAGGTAGGTAGATCAAATATAAGAAAGGTGGTTAGATAGATAAAAATAGATTAGATAGATACAATAGATCAGATAGATATATTGAAATATATAGATAGGTTAGATAGATTAGATATATAAAGATAGGTAAGATGATAGATAAATAGATAAGATGATAGATAGATAAGATGATAGATAAAAGGATATAAGATAGATAAAAATTAGATAGATAGATACATAGAAGGTTAGATAGATAGATTAGGATAAGGGATTAGATATTTAAAGATAGATAGATTAGATAGATAAAATGATAGATTAGTTGAAAGATAGATTGATAAAATGAAAGATAGATAGATGATAGATGATAGGATAAGATAATAGATAGATAGATAGATAGAGATAATAGATAGGTAGTAGATAATAGATAGGATGATAGATAGATAAGATGTAGATAGGATGATAAGATAGAAGATAGGATAAGATTGATAGATAAGATGATAGAAAGATAGATAGGATAAGAGATAGATAGATAGATAGGATGATAGATAAGATGGATAATGATAGATAGATGATATAAGATAAACAGAAGATAGATGAGATAGATATCGATAAAGATCGATACGATAAAAGATGATAGATGAGAAGTAAGATGATAGATAGATAGATGATAGATAGATAAGATGATAGGATAGATAAGATGATAGATTAAAAAAAGGATAGATAGGTAGATAAAATAGATTAGATAGGATAAAAAGATTAGTAATAGATATAGAAAGATAGAATAAATGATATAGATAGATAGAATAGATATAAAATTAGATAGATTGACAGATAGATAGAATGTATTAGATAGATTAGACGATGATAGATTGATGTATTAGATATAAGGTAGAAAATAGAGTAGATGATAGCATAGAAATACAGTATTCGATAGATAGATATAGAAAGGTAGAGATGGAGCAGATAGAGAATATATAGATAGATATGGCCCATAGACATATACGTTATAGAAAAACAGTACACAGACATCAATAGTAAGGCAGATAGCGGAGAAAAAACAGACAGATTTTGTACAGACAGGCAGAAATACATATAGTCAGATTGATAGATAACTAATAGACCAAAGACATACACTTAGCAGTTAATATAAGATAGATGATGAAAAAAATAAACAGTAGATACTAACAGAACGCATTGAATTTTGCTGAATTTAATCAAATAGTAAGTATTTGTTGGTAAAGTATATTGTTGTTTTTGCAGTACCGGTTTTCGTTGGCAAAAGTCCTTGTAATATCTTTTTTGGTGGTTACCTTACCTGTCTCTTGGATTGGTTTCCACCAGTTCTTGTGGCTGTGATTTGTGACATACCGATACTACTAATTTATAAGCCTTTATTTGAAATTGGTTTCCTTCAGTGCTTGGCTACCGTCTTTATAAGATTTCAACCTTGTTTCGACATTCCTTGTGAGTATAATATTGCTGCATTGTGCATAATTTAATAACATTCATACACGTAATGACTTCGAATATTATTCAATTATAACCTACCCCTGTAGTGATTTCTATGAGAGGAACTGTAAGATTATAGCCTTATAATCTTACAGTTCCAAGGGGAGAAGGAAACCAGATGCTACAAAGGGATAGGTTATAATAAATAATGCACCCCGAACTGTAAATTAAAAGGATATTAGAAGTCACCTTGTAGTTCCGTTTCCTGTATAAAAGGTACTCGGCCTGCGGCCTCGTGCTTTTATATGGTCATGGAACTCCTGAGTGACTTATAATATATACAAAAAAATAGAAGCCTTTAGAAGCCTTATAATTTACAGTTGGGGGTGCATTATCCACTATATATTAAAAGGTTATGTCCACCCTCCCAAACTAAATTCTGCTTTAATTAAATTAAATTTCCCCTATAACATTGATCTCGCAAGATCTAAACTGTTCTCAGAGGTTTGTATGTATACTTACCAGCCCTCGTTTACTCGGCTGGCTTCTGGTGCTGTTTTGTGCAGACTAGCAATGGTGTCAGTGAATGGGAGAGACAACGCATCTCAGCCAATCGATAATACCGCTGCTAGTCCTGCACCTTCTGATGCTTCATCGTATGGAACAGTGTGTGTATGTATGTATGTATATATATACACATATATATATATATATATATATATATATATATATATATATATATATATAACTTGATAAATGTGCACTCAGAGGACTTTACTTCATATTCCAAAATAGTATTTATTAAACACCTACTCATTTCAGCCTACACAGAGGTCGTCATCACGACTCTGATGACGGCCTGTGTGTAGGCTGCACCGCGTAGTTGTTCAATAAATACTATTTTGAATTATGAAGTAAAGTCCTCTGAGTGCACATTTATCAAGTTCTGTATTGTGATTTGGATGCTGTATCAGGGCAAAGAATATATATATATATATATATATATATATACAATATCATATTATCTGCACACTGGCATACTTTATAAACAAAGTTGTTTTCAGTATACATTACTGTGATCACATGAATGAAAAGCCTTCCATTGTTACAGCCAAGGGAAAGAGGTTGGGTAAGCCATTTTCTGGACACTTTTTTAACTTAAAACCCTAGGGTTGGAGGGTCCCATAAACTACACTACAAAAATGTTTTCTTTTTTTAAACACAGAGGGATCCTGGAGGGGTGGGGTGGGGGAGAGCTCTCTTGCGCATGTCAGAGTCTTCCAGGAGGACAGGGAAGGGGCAGATACTGGATTACACACAGACAGCTCCTACTCTTCACTTTTCTAGACTTTAAAAAGGCACTGCAAGACAACCATAAGGAGCTGAGAAAAAAGGTAAAGATTTTTTAACAGTAAGGCAAATTTCAGTTTTGGAGGTGGACATACCCTTTTAAAAAAAATAAGTCATTATTTGATTTGTTAAATATTATATAAATATATAAATTTATTAAAATCAAGTCACTAACAAATGAGGTGACAACCAATTTGTGAGTGCTGTAAATGTAGTCACCTAATTTTAGCATTTAACAGATTTAAAGGGCATGTCCACCCCCAAAACTATAATGCCCCCAACTACTGGCCCCACCATGTAGTGTAGTTTAATCCTTACCTCACATCCCAGCTCTATAGGGTTCTCCTGTAGACCCCCCCCAAAGTCCCAAAAACTGCCCACCAGGAGGATAGCAGAGTCCATATAGGACTCTGCCTCCTACCTGGCCTCTGGGAGAAGTTTGGCATGCGTACTGCAGCCTCCTCCCTCCCCCTCCCTCTCCATCCCATTCTACTATCCCTCCCCCTAGCACAAATCCCCCTTAATATGCTGCTCCCCCATGTACCCCAGCCCCACCCCAACCGCATATTTTTTTTTTTCAAAAAGCTCCCCAAACTCTTACTTACCTCTCCTCTTTCCTCCGCTGCACTGAATGACCGGCAGCCGCGTCCGTGATTGGCTGCCGCTCAGCCAATCACAGACGCGACTGCCGGTCCCGCCCCTCTGCTTGCATTCTCGCAAGCAGAGGGGCGGCAGTGCGGCGAAGGAACGAGGGGAGGTAAGTAAGAGTTTGTGGGGCTTTCTGAAAAAAAATTTATGCGGTTGGGGCTGGGGGACACGGGGGAGCAGCATATTAAAAATTAGTTTTACGGGTGGACATACCCTTTAAAAATCCATTGAAAATATATAAAGAGGTATTTTTTTTTATATTTACAGCATCTAAAAACTTTTCTATACATACTTTTATTTATCTATGTATGAGTTTTGAAAAAAATAAATAACCGTACATTGAATAATATTAGTACTAATTTAGTTCATAGATATCCAATATGCCTTCCTGCATAGTTAGAGGATGCCCCCATGGCACTGGACAAAAACTAAAATACCCTAATGTGGTTCTTCATCCTTTCCCGAAAAACATCGAAATTATAAAAAAATGGCTTCAACTTACAGGACAAAATTTTGGTGATCTAGAAATAATGGCCCAAAAAGTTCTTGATGGCAAAAAGAATGACCGCTTCAGGATGTGCTCTGTTCATTTTTTACCAAATTGTTATATTTCCAAGGGTTCCAGGGTGGTTTTAAAACCGTCAGCCCTTCCAAGTGTTTTTGAAGAAAATTGCAGAATACAAGAGTGTCACAATGTTAGTTCATCTATATCGAAGGATACATCTTTAAGAGATCAATGTAGCTCAAGAGCAATTCAACCAACTTTGCAATTGCACAATGTACATATACAAACAGAAAGACGAATTTTTCAAAAAGATGTACAATGCAACACCGAGCACTGGTTGAATCAAAGAACTGTCTCTACTCAAACTGATTCATCTTTTACAACTACTGTTGGAAATGAACAACTCTTTCCAAGAAACGAAGAGGTAGAATTACTTTTTAAAGATCCTCTTAATGAATCTACACCTCTACATTCACCAGCATTCCACAAAAAACGTAACAATCGTAAAAAAAGAAGAATTTTAGAAAATGAATTTGATCAACTAACAGAACCGTCATTACTTGGATCCCAGGTGAAGCAACTGAAAAAATGTTTCATTTGATGATTCAATATCATTCAAAGATGATCCAAAGACCAAACTTTTAACCCTGAGGAGGAAACCTTTTCCAGCAATTCATCCTTTTTAATAACATTTCACCCTGCATAATCAGTCAAAGAGTGGACAAAAACTATGTTTCCCAAAGAAAATTTATTGTTATGAGAGTTCTATAGACCAAATACTTAGTTTAATTCCGTGTCAGCATCTGGATCCTGAGTCTTGTAATTCACCATTATTAGATTTGATAAAACACTTATTGGTAGCATGCTATTGGTAAAACTGAAATGCAAGGATGGTCATAATTCTCTAAAATGGTACAGTCAACCCACTGAAAACAAATATCTTTTTGGCAATCTTCAGATTGCTGCAAGCATTCTGTCAGTGTTTCTAGTTTTAAAAAAGTGTCAAAATGTTTCGCATTTTAGGTTGGCCTCAATATCGTCTTCACTTTTTTACAAATACCAAAAAAATTCTTTACCCAGCAATTCACTACCAATGGGAAGCAGAGAAGGAAAATGTTTAGGAAATGGAAGGTAAGGCTGTGCTACTGGCTGGGGATGGCCAGTATGACAGCCCTGGTTTTAGTGCAAAATTTTGTACATACAGTTTAATGAATTTAATGACAAATAAAATAATAAACTTTACAATTGATCAAGTAGACCTGTAAGTCTTCAGTTGTCTGGAGAAGGAAACATTTGATAAATGCCTCACTGAAATTGGACAAGAACATCGAGGTAGGGATGTGCAACGGACAGCATGTCGCATCCGAAAACTGATGCGCACAAAATACCATGGATAACCACCAATTTGATTGTGGCACATTTGCAAAGGACTAACCAAAAACTGGTAGCAGCAGCAAGACACCAAACTGCGGAATTCTGTCACGTTGGATTGGTTCAATAAACACCACCTGTGGTACTGTGCAAAAACTGCAACCATGATCCGGAGCTTCTTATTGCAAAATGGAAGACACTCTTGTATCACATACAGAACAAACATGAGTTTCCAAACAATCCAATATGCCAACAATGTATCATCCAAACCTTTCAAGAACAAAAGCGAAAACACACCATGGATGAAACAGGAGGATAAAGCATTCAAATTTTACAAAATATTGTGACAGCCCCAAATTTATTAAAAGACATCATGCAAATTGAAATGTTTTGCCATACTGGTGCACTCGAAGTGTATCATAGCAAAAGCTGAAATTCAGAACCAAGCGATTATCTTACAGAATAGATGGCATGTATGCTCGAACAGCATTGGCAGCTCTTTCTCAAAACAGAAATGCAAAACCACATCAAGCTGTGGTTAAACACCCCAAGAAAAATTCTTTAGACAAGGGAAAGAAACGCTTCAAAATTGTGTTCCCTAAACAAAAGAAAAATTGGATTGCCAAGCCTATTTATAGTGAAACACAGAATATACGTTATGGACATCATGGCAAATACATTACAATTACTGCAGGGACAAATTATTTCTGAATGGTCTTCCATTTCAACACCAAAAAACATTGCAACTGTTGAAAGACCAGATCCTCAAGTTCTGATCGCAAAGCACTTATCAAGATTTGATAAATCATAGTTTTTTTATTAAAAGAATCATGAAAAACTATTATTTAACAGACTAACAGACTAACTTTTACTTATGTACAAATTTTTTTTGGTAATACTGAAAAATATGTTATTTTGAGATTGCAGATTGCTATAGTATCTTTGGTAAGACATCTAAACAGGGGCGGTTCTAGGCCTTTTGGCACCTGTGTCAAACTTTTTATAGGAGGTCCCTGTATCTTCATGAACTGTCCCAATGTCCTATAAGTGTTCCACTGGTACTGGTATATATGTGTCCCACTTGCACATATATAGATTTCCAACTTGTACTGTTATATACAAGTCGCCCATTGTCACATAAGTTTCTAACTACTACTGGTAGATACTGGTGTCCCATTTGTATTGTAAGATAGAAGTTGACCACTGATACTGGTAGATTTAAGCAGCCCACGGTGACTGATATATGATTAATATAATGTGTGTGGCAGGGGAAGATGTGATGCGCAGACAGACGCACACTGATTGTGTGCATGCACCCAAAAGTTATTAATGCTGCACTCTTATATACTCTTATGGTAACGATGGACCTTCATCTAAACACAACAATACATTTTTTTCCCCTAAGTTTTATGTTTGATGTTATCAGGATAGTTTTATTACATTTTATAGTCATTACATTAAAAACATTGCCCTTTACTCATATAACATCACAATAATATGGCTAGACTGCCAGGACCTACACCCGCAAATACCAATCCTAACAAGTAAACGGAAGGCAACCCAATGGGATGTTTTCAGATACTTCAGATATTTCTGAATATACACTGTTTATTCTCTACCCAGTTTATATGGTACAATGTTATACATCATAATGTTTATAATAGTAAATATAATCTACTTAATTCCTATCTCTCTCTATCTCACTATACTCTCTACCCTCCCTATATTTCTTCTTTCCTCTCAGATGAGAATGACTCAAGTACAATCATAACAAAAAAACAGTTTTTTGCAATGGAGAGTTAGCTATGGATTTGATCATTCAATGTTAAGGGACTATATTTACCACAACGCAGAACACAAATTCTGCAATCCATGCAAAAA
The DNA here is from genome assembly GCA_019447015.1 of Hymenochirus boettgeri. NCBI lineage: Eukaryota > Metazoa > Chordata > Amphibia > Anura > Pipidae > Hymenochirus > Hymenochirus boettgeri. Next base: position 47,301 of record JAACNH010002061.1, read on the forward strand.
GAACATTACCTTTTTTCAGGAAAACCATTTCCTGACTAATGCATTCCTATTGTATGACAAGAACTACCCTCATTGGTATTAAATAAAAAAAAAAAAACAATAAGATGTATTAATATGACTATGAAAAGATGCCACTATATAATACATAACAAAGATACAATTGTTAACACTTGATCTGTCTCACACTATCCTCATCGGCTCCACCTACCTTTCCTTCTATCTTCTTTCCTTTCTCCTCCTGTTTATAAGACAGTACACCAGGGCTGGACAAATCCACCAAATTTTTAGGAGCCAGTTCCAAAAAAATAAGAGCCAGCAAATTCATTGCTCACAAAGTTTTTTGATAGATAGTTGACCTTCCCCCAGCTCCACACATAGCCCTGCCCAGCCAACTGAAGCAATGTCCACTACACAAGATTTAAGATATATGCATATAGTAAAAAATCTAAAATACATACAAATACAAGAATTAATTTGTCCCTAATATTTAAATAAAAAATGTTTATTAAGTCAGAGTTCCCTGGCTCATTGAGAACATAATACAAATAAATTAGATTGGTAGATGTTGAACCTCGTCACTCCAGATGTTGGAAACTACAACTCCCTACTCCTTGGTAGCTAAAAAGAAATGACT
>JAACNH010002062.1:0-47932 GCA_019447015.1 Hymenochirus boettgeri
GTCCAGTCAGTATTTACAGTGAGCCCCTGGTCAGTATATACAGTGAGCACCTGGTCAGTATATACAGTGAGGGCCCGGTCAGTATATACAGTGAGGGCATGCTCTGTATGTACAGTGAGGACCTGGTCAGTATATACAGTGAGGGCATGCTCTGTATGTACAGTGAGGGCCTGGTCAGTATATACAGTGAGGGCCTGCTCTGTATGTTCATTGAGGACCTGGTCAGTATATACAGTGAGGGCATGCTCTGTATGTACAGTGAGTGCCCGGTCAGTATATACAGTGAGGGCCTGGTCAGTATATACAGTGAGGGCCTGCTCTGTATGTTCATTGAGGACCTGGTCAGTATATACAGTGAGGGCCTGCTCTGTATGTACAGTGAGGGCCCGGTCAGTATATACAGTGAGGGTATGGTCAGTATATACAGTGAGGGCCTGGTCAGAATATACAGTGAGGGCCTGCTCTGTATGTACAGTCAGGGCCCGGTCAGTATATACAGTGAGGGCCTGCTCTTTATGTACAGTGAGGGCCTGCTCTGTATGTAGTTATGGCCCGGTCAGTATATACAGTGAGAGCCTGCTCTGTATATACAGTGAGGGCCTGCTCTGCATGTACAGTGAGGGCCCGCTCTGCATGTACAGTGAGGGCCCAGTCAGTATATACAGTGAAGACCTGCTCTGTATGTACTGTGAGGGCCCGGTCAGTATATACAGTAAGGGTAGGGTCAGTATATACAGTAAGGGTAGGGTCAGTATATACAGTGAGGTCCCGGTCAGTATATACAGTGAAGGCCTGCTCTGTATGTACTGTGAGGGCCCGGTCAGTATATACAGTAAGGGTAGGGTCAGTATATACAGTGAGGGCCCGGTCAGTATATACAGTGAGGGCCCAGTCAGTATACACAGTGAGGGCCTGGTCAGTATATACAGTGAGGGGCCAATAAGTATATACTTTAGTCTGGTCCAGTGGTTTACTCTCTCACAAGTCTTTTATTCTCCCCTTTCCAGCTCTGGACGTGGATGGAAGATCTGCAGAAGGAGCTGTTAGAAGACGTCTGTGCTGATTCCGTGGATGCCGTTCAGGAACTTATAAAACAGTTTCAACAGCAGCAAACGGCCACGCTAGATGGGACACTGAATGTCATTAAAGAGGGTGAAGATCTTATCCAGCAACTCAGGTGAGTCTAAGTAGATAAATTAACATGAGCCCCAGTCCTTAGAAAAAGAACAACCTGGAAATGTTTTCCCCTGTGTAACATACACAGACAGTGGGATAACGTGGATCGGTAGGTTTACGTTCCTGTAATCAGATTGTTACATGGACTTACTGGCTCCTAATGCATCATTTTAACACTGTCCCCCAGAATGTCCCTGTAAAGCTAGTCATACACCAGTGAATTTTTCTTTTCAATCAATCAGTAAAATTTTGATTCCTTCTATTGCATCAACCAAAAGAGGTCAATATCGGGATCGATAGGTCAGGTCAGAAAATTTCAGTTGTTTGTACAATTGTCTACAGGTTCATAAGAAATTTCAATTAAATTTGTTCATTTCCATGATACACAAGGAAAGAGTACCCTGCCCAGTGAGATTACAGTCTAGAGGAAATGTTTTAGGTCATCAACCATGTCCTACCGAGTGGCCATACACTTGCCAAAACAGCTGTTCCTATATCATCACGTGTGTACGGCTTTAAGGTGAAGGGAATCGGTGGCTTTAAGTAGATTAGCAGTGGAGTGTGATTAGCAGGTAGGATCATGTTGGATCAGTGTATAGGGTAGTGTCTAAGGCCAGGTTATATGGTGCATAAGGAATGGTGAATAACGGACAGACTGAGGAAGTTCAACAGCAAAGTCCTGAATGCAGGCATGGGAAGAGGTGACAAGGATGGATGAGAGGAGGATATAATTAGCAGAGCAGAGGTTACGTCTGGGATGGTATCTGTGGATCAGCTCTGAGATGTATGGAGGGTTATTATTAGATACAGCTTTATAGGATAGGGTTAGCGGCTTGAACTGGATCCTTTTTGTAATGGACAGCCAGTAGAGAGACTGACAGAGAGTAGAGGCATTATAGAAGATAAATGAATGAGCCGGGCAGCAGAGTTTAAGATGGTTTGAGGTGGTGCCTCCCACACACGAGGGTGTTGCAGTAGCCAAGCAGGGATATGTTTAGGGCATGAACTAGGAAGCGTTTTGCGATCATATTAATGATCAGCTGAAATGAAATCTGCTTGTGAGAACCTAGATATAGTAAAACAAACACAGCATAGAAGCCAAAGATAACCCACTACACTCCCTTAAGCTAGGTACACACCTAGCGATTTTTCCTCCTGACCGACCGTTCGATACTTTCGACCAGTCGGCCAGGAGGAAGGACTGTCGGTCGCGGCAAAAGCAGCCGCGTCCAATAGTTACCACGACCGATCGTGCGGTCCATAGAGGATCGGACGAGGTTTTCCACCATGTCCGATCATCTTTCGTCCGATTCGGACGAACGGTCGGTCGGACATGGGCACATTCGGATGCGATAATTTCGGTCCGATCGACCGATACACTGAACTATCGGTCGATCAGACCGAAATATCTCATCGTGTGTACCCAGCTTTAGGGAGGCACTCGAAGTAGTATATGAAACGGGGAAATAAATAGTCTACAAACCAATATGTTATGCAGACATAAGTAAAACTCGGGAAGATTCCACCTTAAAACTCATCTTTATTAAATACAATTAAAAAAAAACCAAAAATAAATACACATAATAATCACAATATATTGTGATTATTATGTGTATTTATATTACACATATTACAACTCTGCCTGAAAAGGCTGTTTTCACATAGTTACAGAGAGGGGCTGTAGATTCCCTTACCTTCTCTGCAGCTGCAGGTCCTTCACACAGCAGAGAGGAGGAGGGACTTCCTGTCTCCCTCACACACTGAGGGAGTCTAAGGCTGTGCTCGCCGGCGGCACTGTGCAGGAGAAGCCTTAGGAATGTCACATGTCAGCCTCCCACCCATTAACTTCCTGGTCAGTCATTTCTTTATATCTTGGGCTGTGGAGCACGTAGAGAGGTGGTTGATGGCTCATTTTAAAGGTGGGAAACTGGCCTTTCATTTAAACTCAACTTGTTTGGAGACCACAGTTCCCCTTTAATAAAGAATGAAAAAATGTGTGTGGCTCTGTGTTCAATTCACTTTCAATCAACACAATCATTTTATCTAACAAGTCAATCGAAATTTAAAACGATCTAACACGAATTGACTCATGTTTGGCTAGCTTTCATGTTGTTTGTATATCACTATCTGTTAGTGTTGTACATACAGTACACTATTGTTACAGTATTTGTATATCATTATCTGTTAATGTTGTACATACAGTACACTACTTATTGTTACAGTGTTTGTATCTCACTATCTGTTAACTAGTGTACTGTATGTACAACATTAACAGATAGTGATATACATCACACTGTTACAATAACTAGTTTACTACCAGGGAGATTCAATAAAAGTTCTTATCGTTTAAAATGGTGCTAAGTTTGCCCCAACCAATCAGAAATTATGTAACATTTGAAAGCTAACATCTGATTGGTTGGGGCAAAATTAACACCATTTTAAACGATAAGAACTTTTATTGAATAACCCCCTATATGTACAACAGTAACTAATAGTGACATACAAACACCGTAACAATAACTAGTGTACTTTAGGTACAACATTGTTACGGTGTTTGTATGTCACTATCTGTTTATGTTGTATGTACAGTACACTAGTTATTGTTACAGTGTTTGTATATCACTATCTGTTAATGTTGTACATACAGTACAGTAGTTATTGTTACAGTGTTTATATATCACTATCTGTTAATGTTATACATACAGTACACTAGTTATTGTTACAGTGTTTCTATATCACTATCTGTTAATGTTGTACATACAGTACACTAGTTATTGTTACAGTGTTTCTATATCACTATCTGTTAATGTTATACATACAGTACACTAGTTATTGTTACAGTGTTTATATATCACTATCTGTTAATGTTGTACATACAGTACACTAGTTATTGTTACAGTGTTTCTATATCACTATCTGTTAATGTACATACAGTACACTAGTTACTGTTACAGTGTTTATATATCACTATCTGTTAATGTACATACAGTACACTAGTTATTGTTACAGTGTTTGTGCAGATTTACTTGTTTATTGTCCTATATATTTGTTTGGGTTTCCAGGGATTGTCTAGTTTAATGTGAACCCCATTGCTGGGTGATATTTGTTCCTTTGGGTCCTTTCTAGGTTGTTGAGTGTTTCTCGATTTGTGTCATTGACTCTTAGGGACTCTGCGGTTTCCAGCAATAAGTCGCCGCACAATAGCTCCATCAGCCACATTGAGTCGGTGCTACAACAACTGGACGAGGCTCAGGTGCAGATGGAGGAGCTTTTCCACGAGAGGAAGATCAAGCTGGACATCTTCCTACAGCTGCGGATCTTTGAACAGTATACTATAGAGGTAACATGATAGACTAAGTATCTGGGCGAGAAAAGCACCATTGATAAATGATTGGGCTACGCAGATCAGCTCAACTAGGCCCTAGTCACATGTAATTCTGCCTTAGATAAATACAGTTTGTTTTCATGCACAGGGAATAAACACATTGCACAACTAGATGCACAACTAGATTCTTGCACTTCCAATGATTAAATAAACACTCACCCAGCATGGATTCCTTCCCTTGTTAGAAGCTTTTACCCAACTCTAGGTGTAGCGTAGGAACTGCCCTGTGAGTAGCTGGGAATGGATATCTGTCTGCTGTAGGATTGCTGGGACTGCAACTTAAATACATAAAACAATAACTCAGAGGAAGCTTTAAGGTGGCCACACATATGAACGATATATGAACATTCCATGACGGGATTTACCCATTATCGTTCATGTGTACGGGCTTTTCCCGACTGACCGTAGTGCTGACGAACGACTGTAGTCGCTACTATGGTCGGTTGGGAAAGATGGAAAATTTCTGTTGGTCGTTATCGGCTTATCGGGAGCCGATACGATCATTTCCGTATATGGCCATACGACTGTCGGCACATTGCGATGGAAATCACATGTGTATGGCCACCTTAACTGTCCGTCCATATCGTGGGTCTGTAACGACGATTCAGACTCATTATAACATCCACCGCTACACTGCACATACAAAGATATGTTTCACTGTACACAGCTATATGTGTCAACATGAACAGATACATTGTTATACAATGTAGATACCATCATTAAACCATGTCCCAAACAGGCATGGGCATGGACACAAGGTGACCAAATACGGTCATAAAGCCAGTGGTGGATGAAATAGTCAAAGCTTTATTGATACAAATAAACACACAGGGTACCGTCAGGTTACCCTGATGTGTTAGTAGCCATGTGCTTTCTCCCCCAGTACTGCAGCTGCACCTATCTATTGTGGCCCCGTGGATCCTGATGCAAGTCATTTTGGTGGATTCGGATGTCTGGGTGAGTCCCCTGCTCGGCTATTCGTGCCTGGAGTGGGAGGTGGTGGGCCTCTTAATCTGCAGCAGCCAATCATATGTTATAAAATGTCTTCTAAAGCATGGTACACACCGTGTGACTTTTCCTCCTGACCGACCATTCGGCTCTTCCGACTGGTCGGCCAAGAGGAAGGACTGTCGGCCGCAGCAATAGTGGTACCACATAGAGGACCGCACGATCAGACGTGGTTTTCCACCATGTCTGATCATCCTTTTGTCCGATTCGATTATTTCAGCTCGATTGACCGATACACTGAACTATGGGTCATCAGACCAAAATATTGTATGGGGTGTACCAGCCTTTATTGTATTAAATTAACAGCACAGACAAACGCCATGACACAGTATGATAATGGATACATTGTATATAACCAGGTACACTGTAACAGAAAGATGTATATTAATTAATTAATAGATAGATAGAAATTAATAGATAAACGGAAGCATATGCCAATGTATTGTAACAATAAACAGATACACTGTGTAATATACCTAGGTAGACCAGCTTACACAGATATACTGTATAATATACAGGTACACTAACAGATACTCTGTATAATATACCCAGGTACACTGTAACACACACACACATATACAGGTGCACTGTATATGATACCCAGATACACACACACAAACTGTATAATATACAGGTACACTAACAGATACTCTGTATAATATACACTGTAACACACACACATATATACAGGTGCACTGTATATGAACCCAGATACACACACACCAAACTGATATATACAGGTACACTAACAGATACTCTGTATAATATACACTGTAACACACACACATATATACAGGTGCACTGTATATGATACCCAGATACACACACACAAACTGTATAATATACAGGTACACTAACAGATACTCTGTATAATATACACTGTAACACACACACACACATATATACAGGTGCACTGTATATGATACCCAGATACACACACACAAACTGTATAATATACAGGTACACTAACAGATACTCTGTATAATATACACTGTAACACACACACATATATACAGGTGCACTGTATATGATACCCACATACACACACATAAACGGTAAAATATACAGGTACACTAACAGATACTCTGTATAATATACACTGTAACACACACACATATATACAGGTGCACTGTATATGATACCCAGATACACACACATAAACTGTATAATAGTCTGGTACATTGTTACACACATAGATATACTGTAATATAACATTGTGAACCCTCCATTAGTATAATGTTCTATATTTGCTGTTTGCTGTACGACTCCCCTGTTCTCTACTCCCACCAGTTCCTTTCTAGTTAATTGGATGTGTTTCTGGCCTTTGGGTTTTTATTGCTGTAGGATAATGAGACCCATAAATCTAAACTTCCCTGCAGGGTGCGCGAGGACATAGTGACCTGAACATGGGGTCCTGGGGGGAGACGCTCGCTGGCTGATGGCTGATCGCAGTCACTGGTCAGAGCTTTATAATCATTTTGATTTATTTAGGACATAATGAGCATAATCCAGGTTCACTTTAACCAATATGAAGTTCAGACTGACCATAGTCTGGACTCTCTAGGGTTAACACTAATTAAAGTGACACATTGTTTATTTGTCACTTATTAACCCATTGACACAAGTACTGGGACTGTTCCCTGGCTGGCTGGTTGGGATTTAACTGCCCAATCAGCTGCTTGTAAGCTTTTCAGCCAAGTGCAATATATTTTGTTCTGCGTTGGTACAGACATTGAATTGGTCCCTGTTCCTTTAAGGAAACATGAGAAAATCTGATCTCATAATAGTTTCTAGACAGGAAGAATCTATTTTTCTTGAAAGAGATTATGGTCCGAATTCAATTACCGAAGGAAATGTTTATTGGGTTTCATCTCACAATCTTCTGCCTCTCTCTGTAGGGAAAACTGAGACATCTTCTTGTAAATCCTCCGGTAATGAGCAATGTTTTATTTCCAGTACTTGTGTAACCGGAGGGGGCTGTCAGCATCAGTGCCAATCACTACCCACTGTTTAAATAAATGTAGGAAAGGCCGGGTGCAGTGTAAAGGCATAGCGCCCCCTAGAGCCGTGTTCACTGATACTGTCACTAAGCCATGATTCTCTGATCTGCACTTAACCGTCCCCCGCTGCCTATCAACCTCTGACCATAAATTGCTGCATGGTCCATTTAAAATCTGCGGGATTGTACCGCATAGCTAAGGGGGTCAGTAATCAGCCTGGTAGCAGGGACATAAAGTGTCATGTAACATATGCTTCCTGGGCCAAGATGTGCCAGGGAGAATACACAAAAACGTGGGCACAGTGCCCAGCCTGCCTGATGGTAAACTCACATCTGTGTAGAGTTTAATGAGGGGTATTTACCTGATAAGCCAGAGGAATGTTCATGTGGAAGAAAGGGGACAGGATCACCTTATACAAATATATTAATGGGCCATACAATGAACTCTATGGTGCATTGGTCACTAACAGGTCATATCAGAGGACACGTGGACATCCTTTAAGGTTGGAAGAAAAGAAGTTTCATCTTCAGGTTAGGAAAGGTTTCTTTACAGTGAGAACGGTGACACTGTGTTCCAGTTTCTGGTATTAATACATAAAGGTGGAGATGCAATCAATTTCATAATCCGCCCTACCTGCACCCGTTCCCGTGATGTATTAACCACTTTGCGACCATTAATACATTGCGAAAACGCAAAGGGTAAGTTGCGACCTTATGCACGGCTTTAAAAACACAACAGAAAAGGCGTCAATTTTCGCACAAAAAAAAACTAGTGCAAAAAACGGCTCAAAATGTATTGCATCGCTTGCAAAGTAAAAAAAATTTGCATCATGGCGCAGGCAGCGCAAAACCCACACTAACATATTAGTGCATTGTTTACCCGCGGGGTATGGCATCTACCTGGTAGTTCTAGTTGACCCAGGGATCCTTACTGATTGCCATTTGGAACTGTTTTGCCATCTGGTATAAGTTGTAAATCCATTCAGATTTTTGGGGTCTTTTCTCTGGTGGTGGCTACTTACCAATCCACTGCCCAGTACAGTTGAAGTTTACATTAAGTACTGTTATACTGAGATAATGTTACTCTGTTTACGCCCTTCACTGGTGGATATTTTTTTTAATGAAATTCTTCAATGTTTGTACAGTAGCTAAGGCTGAGGTCACATAACAACGCACCAAAATTGCGGTGGCAAGTGCACATGTTAACGCTCACGATTGAATGCGTGATTTCTGTGCAATTGTGATTTACCAATCATGCGGTATGGTAACACGTTGCGCAAAAAAATGCAGATCACGTGTGTTGCAAAAACAGAAATTGATGTGCGTATCGCAGCACATCAGAAATCACAAGCATTCCCTCAATTTCAATACTAAGAGACTGTCACCCCGGTATTAAATGTTACTACAATAGCTAAGAGATTGTTACCCTGGTATTAAATGTTACTACAATAGCTAAGAGACTGTTTCTCCATTATTAAATGTTGCTACAATAGCTAAGAGACTGTTAGCCCGGTATTAAATGTTTACTCAGAATTAGCTAAGATACTGTTACCCGCCGTATTAATGTTACTACAATAGCTAAGAGACTGTTCCCCGGTATTAAATGTTACTACAATAGCTAAAAGACTGTTACTCCAGTATTAAATGTTACTACAATAGCTAAGAGATTGTTACCACACCCCGGTATTAAATGTTACTACAATAGCTAAGAGACTGTTAGCCCAGTATTAAATGTTACTGCAATAGCTAAGAGACTGTTAGCCCGGTATTAAATGTTACTACAATAGCTAAGAGACTGTTTCTCCATTATTAAATGTTACTACAAATAGCTAAGAGACTGTTAGCCCGGTATTAAATGTTACTACAATAGCTAAGAGACTGTTACCCCACCCCCCCAGTATTAAATGTTACTACAATAGCTAAGAGACTGTTGCCCCGGTATTAAATGTTAGTACAATAGCTAAAAGACTGTTACTCCAGTATTAAATGTTACTACAATAGCTAAGATTTTACCCTAACCCTTATTAAAGTTATAGTTTACTACAATAGCTAAGAGACTGTTAGCCCAGTATTAAATGTTACTGCAATAGCTAAGAGACTGTTAGCCCGGTATTAAATGTTACTACAATAGCTAAGAGACTGTTACCCCGGTATTAAATGTTACTACAATAGCTAAGAAGACTGTTACTCCATCTATTAAATGTTACTACAATAGCTAAGAGATTGTTACCCTGGTATTAAATGTTACTACAATAGCTAGAGAGACTGTTACTCTCCCTATTAAATGTTACTACAATAGCTAAGAGACTGTTAGCCCGGTATTAAATGTTACTACAATAGCTAAGAGACTGTTAACCCAGTATTAAATGTTCCTACAATAGCTAAGAGACTGTTGCCCCGGTATTAAATGTTACTACAATAGCTAAAAGACTGTTACTCCCAGTATTAAATGTTACTACAATAGCTAAGAGATTGTTACCCCCCCACCATAAAGGTATAATGTTTACTACAATAGCTAGAGACTGTTACCCAGTATTAATTGTTACTGCAATGCTAAGAGACTGTTAGCCCGTATTAATGTTACTACAATCAGCTACGAGACTGTTACCAACCCGATCACATACCGGTATTAAATGTTACTACAATAGCTAAGAGACTGTTAGCCCAGTATTAAATGTTACTGCAATAGCAAGAGACTTTAGCCCTGTATTAAATGTTACTCAATAGCTAAGAGACTGTTACCCCGGTATTAAATGTTACTACAATAGCTAAGACGCTGTTGCCCGGTATTATGTTACTACAAATAGCTAAGAGACTGTTACTGTTACCACCCCAGTTTAAATGTTATACAAATCTAAGAGACTGTTGCCCCGGTATTAAATGTTAGTGACAATAGCTAAAAGACTGTTACTCCAGTATTAAATGTTACTACAATAGCTAAGAGATTGTTACCCACCCCGGTATTAAATGTTACTACAATAGCTAAGAGACTGTTACCCAGTATTAAATGTTACTGCAATACCATAACTGTTAGCCCGTATTAAATGTTACTACAATAGCTAAGAGACTGTTACCCCACCCCGAAACGATTAAATGTTACTAACAATAGCTAAGAGACTGTTATACTACTCCATTATTAAATGTTTACAATACAATAGCTAAGAGACTGTTACCCCGGTATTAAATGTTACTACAATAGCTAAGAGACTGTTACTCACCATTATTAAATGTTACTACAAAGCTAAGAGACTGTTAGCCCGGTATTAAATGTTACTACAATAGCTTAAGAGACTGTTAACCCAGTATAATGTTACTACAATAGCTAAGAGACTGTTTACCCCCCCGGTATTAAATGTTACTACAATAGCTAAAAGACTGTTACTCCATATAAATGTTACTACAATAGCTAAGAGATTGTTCCCCCCGGTATTAAACTGTTACTGCAATGCTAAGAGACTGTTCTCCCAGTATTAAATGTACTAACTGCAATAGCTAAGAGACTGTAGCCCGTATTAAATGTTACTAACAATAGCTAAGAACTGTTCCACCCCCCGGTATTAAATGTTACTACAATAGCTAAGAGACTGTTACCCCGGTATTAAATGTTACTACAGTAGCTAAGAGACTGTTATCCCGGTATTAAATGTTGCTACAGTAGCTAAGAGTCTGTTACCCCGGTATTAAATGTTACTACAGTAGCTAAGAGACTGCTACCTTGGTATTTAATGTTTCTACAGTAGCTAAGAGACTGCTACCTTGGTATTAATGTTACTACTACAGTACTAAGAACGTTACTCAAGGTTTTAATGTTACTACAGTAGCTAAGATACTGCTACCATTGTTATTTATGTTACTACAAGTGTTAAAGACTGCTACCTTGGTATTTTATGTTACTACTAGTAAGAGACTGCTACCCCCCTTGGTATTTAATGTTCTACATGTTAAGAGGACTGTTACCCTGTATTAAATGTACTACCATAGCTAAGAGATGTTACCCTTTGTATTTATGGTTACTACATTTAGCTACGAGCCTGCTACCTTGGTATTTATTGTTACTACAGTAGTATAGAGACTGCTACCTTGGTATTTATTGTTACTACAGTAGCTAAGAGACTGCTACATTGGTATTTATTGTTACTACAGTAGCATAGAGACTGCTACCTTGGTATTTATTGTTACTACAGTAGCTAAGAGACTGCTACATTGGTATTTATTGTTACTACAGTAGCATAGAGACTGCTACCTTGGTATTTATTGTTACTACAGTAGCTAAGAGACTGCTACCTTGGTATTTATTGTTACTACAGTAGTATAGAGACTGCTACCTTGGTATTTATTGTTACTACAGTAGTATAGAGACTGCTACCTTGGTATTTATTGTTACTACAGTAGCTAAGAGTCTGCTACCTTGGTATTTATTGTTAATTCAGTAGTATAGAGACTGCTACCTTGGTATTTATTGTTACTTCAGTAGTATAGAGACTGCTACCCCAGTATTTAATGTTTTTACCCCACAGGTGACGGCAGAACTTGATGCCTGGAACGAGGATTTGCTCCGACAGATGAACGACTTTAACACCGAGGACCTGAATCTGGCAGAGCAGCGGCTACAACGGCACAAGGAACGCAAACTGGCCATGAACAATATGACCTTCGAAGTCATTCAGCAGGGTCAGGACTTGCACCAGTACATCATGGAGGTGCAGGCGTCAGGTTGGTGACATCACATTAGACGGGGACGGTGATTACTGCTGATTAGAACTATGTATGACTATGTGATTCCTACTCTAAGATCTGTCATTGCAAAGACATGAAAACCTATAAATATGGCAACTGGTCTTCATCTAGATAAAGAGAGACTATAGTTCTCCAATGACAATTGGGGGCCCTTTAAGGGAAGTGCAAATTGTTCATGTCCCCCCCTCGTACATGGTCCTGTCTGTTTTACAGCCTCCATTGTGTCTTCTGTTTGTGTAGGGATCGAGCTGATCTGTGAGAAGGACATTGACCTGGCCACGCAGGTACAGGAACTGCTGGAGTTTCTTCACGAGAAGCAACACGAGTTAGATCTGAATGCAGAGCAGACTCACAAGCGCCTGGAGCAATGTCTTCAGCTGCGCCACCTACAGGTGGAGGTCAAGCAGGTAAGTTTGACATTTGGTTTATTGGGAGAGGGTTTCTTGCTTCCTTCTGTGCGGTCGTCATTAGGGGTCACATGGTGTGTGAGGGTATTGGGGATCATGATACAGTGGCAATAAATCGATTTGGATCATACATAGGGACATGTTATCTCCTCATTCATTCTAAACCCTCAGGCTCACTATTGGGCATTGGGAACCGGGAAACGGGAATTTCTACAACCACAGCATTTTCTGACAAACGATAAAAACACAGTAAAGTGTGAGGGGTTTGGAGCTCGTCGTGTCATTTAAATTGACCATCTGGACCTGTTTATAACGAATAGCCAAGGGGCTTTAATTCATTACAAATGGTCAATCTGTTTCCATGAATAACTCTGAGGTACAAGTGATTTGTGCTGCTTTATAATAATTCCCATGCGCCCAATGGACTTAACTGGAATGTACCTAGTGCTCAGCGGTTGACACGTTGGAGTCCAGTATTGTACATCGCTAGAGCGGCTTTTTGAGTTTGTTGATTCCCAGCCAATTAGAAAGGGTTACTGGCTGACATCACACTTCTCTTTGCCAATTGGAATCGGTTTCCTGAAATTTTCATCCCAGTGCCAAGAGGTTTTCTTACAGTTCAGGTCCAAACTGCTTAAAATCAAACTGCATTGTAGCATTTCGTTCCAAACTTGTGGCTTTGCCTCAACCCTCTACCCACCAATCTTATTCACTTTCTGGTGGAATTCTCTATACCTTGGGGGCCCCCAAAAAACATAATGAAAATTCACTTTTGATGTGATGTAAGTCTTTATGATTTATTCATTTCTGGTAATTGATGAAATTGTAAAACTCCTTACATTTCCTCAGAAGTAAAAATATTGTATATACGACCTTCCCCTTTAATTGTATAATGAATTTCTGTAGCCCCGCCCTAATTTAGAGCTCACTTCTGCTTTGCGGGTTTCAGTGGAAATGCTCCAATTTTGTGGTTCTTCCCTGGAGAAGACACAAAACTTGACATGACATTCCCGGCAGCCATATTGTTGCTCAGTTTTCTAAAATGGTAACAAACCTGAAATATTTATGCCACAGTAATACAACCTTATTTAAAATGCAGGGGAAATCTAAATTGTATTCCCCAGGGAAGGAATAACCAATTATCCCATCCCCTGCTGTCTGTGTGATGGAACCTTGGGACATCCAATCAGAATTCCATATAATGTAGCTGCTGGGCGGATTTGACAAATCACAGTGTCCTGTCTGCGGAAACTGGTTGAATAATAATTCCCAAGACCTGTCAATTAACAAAAAGCTAAAGCCGTGCGCCCAGAGGAACACACGGCGGAAGATATCGATTCTGCCCTTGCTGTCATTTACACGTAAAGAGATTTAGTCACCATTGATTGGATGTAATATACCCAAGTAGCAGACAGAGGGAGTGCGGAGACTAAAGTGATTTATCAATGAAATTCACAGACGGTTACCTGCAGTTTGATTGGAGTTTATTCATTATGTACTGTGACCTCCACCAGTATTTCAATATTCAATAACCAAAGTTTACATATAAAACAATTTACATTCTGAATATTAAAGGGTATGAAAAGGGTTCACCCCAAAATGTAAAATCTATAAATCCCAAGGAGGTAAAAATCCCAATTAAGTTTGTAGCGCAGACACATTTTAGGAGAAACACTTTTCCTACTTAACATACCCTTTAATATGTCATCATTATAGCATTGAGGGCAAAAGTTATTATCATTATTATGGATTTATATAGCGCCAACAATTACATAGTCATACATTACATACAGGGAAATACATGTTATACATATTACATATACATATTACATACACAGTAAATATATAATATACACAGTGTATACGCTTGTTGCAGAGCATGCCTTCCTATTGGCCGCGTTGCTCCAAGGCTCTGGTGTAAGCTTCGCAAACCCAGGGGTGAGGAACAGCCGGTTCAGGTCCTCACCCTGGGTAAAAGCTAATGGACACAGAAGAGGAGCAGAGGGAAGGTGAGTATAATTGTCCTTTAATATTATACATTGAGGTCAATAGTAATTATTATTATACATTGTACGTAATTATCATTATAACATTGAGGGCGATAGTAATTAATATTATTACATTGAGGTCAATAGTAGATTATTACCTATACATTGTACGTAAATCATTATAACATTGAGGGCGATAGTAATTAATATAACATTGAGGTCAATAGTAATTATTACTATACATTGTACGTAATTTCATTATAACATGAGGCGATAGTATAATTATACATTGAGGTCAATAATTATTATATACATTGTACTAATTATATTATAACTTGAGGGCGATATAATAATATTATACATTGAGGTCAATAGTAATTATTACTATACATTGTACGTAATTATCATTATAACATTGAGGGCGATAGTAATTAATATTATACATTGAGGTCAATAGTAATTATTACTATACATTGTACGTAATTATCATTATAACATTGAGGGCGATAGTAATTAATATTATACATTGAGGTCAATAGTAATTATTACTATACATTGTAAGTATTTCATTATAACATTGAGGGCGATAGTAATTAATATTATACATTGAGGTCAATAGTAATATTACTATACATTGTACGTAATTATCATTATACATTGAGGGCGATGAATTAATATATACATTGAGGTCAATAGTAATTATTACTATACATTGTACGTAATTATCATTATAACATTGAGGGCATAGTAATTAATATTATACATTGAGGTCAATAGTAATTATTATATAAATGTACGTAATTTTCATTATAACTTGGGGGATAGTAATTAATATTTACATTGAGGTCAATAGTAATTATTATCTATACATTGTACGTAATTATCATATAACATTGAGGGGATAGTAATTAATATACATTGAGGTCAATAGTAATTATTATTATACATTGTACGTAATCATTATAACATTGAGGGGCGATATAATTAATATTATACATTGAGGTCAATAGTAATTTTACTATACATTGTACGTAATTATCATTATAACATTGAGGGCGATAGTAATTAATATATACCAGAGGTCAATAGTAATATTACTATACATTGTACTAATTATCATTATAACATTGAGGGCGATAGTAATTAATATTATACATTGAGGTCATAGTATATACTAGACATTGTACGTAATTATCATTAACATTGAGGGCGATAGTAATTAATTTATACATTGAGGTCAATATAATTATTACTAAACATTGTACGTAATTATCATATAACATTGAGGACGATAGTAATTAATATTATACATTGAGGTCAATAGTAATTATTACTATACATTGTGTAAATCATTATAACATTGAGGGCGATAGTAATTAATATTATACATTGAGGTCATAGTAATTATACTATAATTGTACGTAATTATCATTATAACATTGAGGACGTAGTAATTAATATGATACATTGAGGTCATAGTAATATACTATACATGTACGTAATTATCATTATAACATTGAGGGCGATAGTAATAATATTATACATTGAGGTCAATAGTAATTATTACTATACATTGTACGTAATTATCATTATAACATTGAGGGCGATAGTAATTAATTTATACATTGAGGGCATAGTAATTATTACATACATTGTACGTAATATCATTATAACATGAGGACGATAGTAATTAATATTATACATTGAGGTCAATAGTAATTATTACTATGCATTGTACGTAATTATCATTATAACATTGAGGGCGATAGTAATTAATATTATACATTGAGGTCAATAGTAATTATTATTATACATTGTACGTAATTATCATTATAACATTGAGGGCGATAGTAATTAATATTATACATTGAGGTCAATAGTAATTATTACTATACATTGTACGTAATTATCATTATAACATTGAGGGCGATAGTAATTAATATTATACATTGAGGTCAATAGTAATTCTTACTATAAGCTTGTACGTAATTTCATTATAACATTGAGGGCGGATAGTAATTAATATTATACATTGAGGTCAATAGTAATTATTACTATACATTGTACTAATTATCATTATAACATTGAGGGCGATAGTATTAATATTACATTGAGGTCAATAGTAATTATTACTATACATTGTACGTAATTATCATTATACTTGAGCGATAGTAATTAATATTATACATTGAGGTCATAGTAAATTATACTATACATTGTACGTAATTTCATTATAACGTTGAGGGCGATAGTAATTATATTATACATTGAGGTCAATAGTAATTATTATTATCCATTGTACGTAATTATCATTATAACATTGAGGCGATAGTAATAATATTATACATTGAGGTCAATGTAATTATTATTATACATTGTACGTAATCATTATAACATTGAGGGCTTGACATAATAATTAATATTATACATTGAGGTCAATCTATAATTATTACTATACATTGTACGTAATTATCATTATAACATTGAGGGCGATAGTAATTATATTATACATTGAGGTCAATAGTAATTATTACTATACATTGTACTTATTTTCATTATAACATTGAGGGCGATAGTATTATATTAACATTGAGGTCAATAGTAATTATTACTATACATTGTCCGTAATTATCATTATAACATTGAGGGGATAGAATTAATATATACATTGAGGTCAATATAATTATTACTATACATGTACGTAATTATCATTATACATTGAGGACGATAGTAATTAATATTATACATTGAGGTCAATAGTAATTATTACTATACATTGTACGTAATTATCATTATAACATTGAGGGCGATAGTAATTAATATTATACATTGAGGTCAATAGTAATTATTACTATTACATTGTACGTTTATCATTATAACATTGAGGCGATAGTATTAATATTATCATTGAGGTCAATAGTAATTATTACTATACATTGTACGTAATTATCATTATACATTGAGGGCGATAGTAATAATATTATACATTGAGGTCAATAGTAATTATTACTATACATTGTACGTAATTATCATTATAACATTGAGGGCGATAGTAATTAATATTATACATTGAGGTCAATAGTAATTATTACTATACATGTGCGTATTATCATTAATAACATGAGGCGATAGTAATTAATATTATCACATTGAGGTCAATAGAAATATTACTATCATTGTACGTAATTATCATTATAACATTGAGGGCGTAGTAATTAATATTATACATTGAGGTCAATAGTAATTATTATTATACATTGTACGTAATTATCATTATACATTGAGGGCGATAGTAATTAATATTATATTGAGGTCAATATTAATTATTACTAATGCACATTAGTACAAGTAATTATCATTATAACATTGAGGGCGATGTATTAATATTATACATTGAGGTCAATAGTAATTATTACTTATACATTGACGTAATTACATTATAACATTGAGGGCGATAGTAATTATTATTATACATTGAGGTCAATAGTAATTATTACTCTACATTCTACGTAATTATTATTATAACATTAAGGGAACTAGATATAATTATTTATTATTTGGCAAAACATGTAACGATTTCCCACAGTGCATTATTGGTGACTACCCACTTGCCATTAATAAAGCATTGTGGGTAATAGTTATTTGGTAGCATTACATGTTATTTAATATTCATGGAAATGTACACATCTTTATTATTCTGGTTTATGAATGGGGTGTATTATCTAATGATGTGTCACCCCCTTTAACTCCTTTCCGGTGTGTGTGGTCGTAGCAGTAGCTCCTTTTATATCCCTCACACAGAGAGTTACGTTATGCATCTAGTCTCACTCCTGTCTCATCCCTGACATTTATATTCCAGGTGCTGGGTTGGATTCGTAATGGAGAGTCCATGCTCAATGCCAGCCTGGTTAATGCCAGTTCACTCTCGGAGGCAGAACAGCTACAGAGAGAACACGAGCAGTTCCAGATGGCCATTGAGGTAAGTGGATCTGTTTATTGCTACTTACCCTGGTACTATTCCACTGCGGACTTACAGAACTTTCCTCCTTTCCATCGTGTTTTCTTTTTTCCTCCAATCCAGTCGCTCTTTCACGCCAGCTCCTTGCAGAAGACCCATCAGAGCGCCCTGCAGGTCCAGCAGAAGGCAGAAGCCCTGTTGCAGGCCGGGCATTACGATTCAGACGCCATTCGGGAGTGTGCGGAGAAGGTTGCAATGCACTGGCAGCAGCTGATGCTAAAGATGGAGGACAGACTGAAGCTGGTTAACGCCTCAGTGGCCTTTTATAAAACATCTGAGCAGGTCAGTAGATCCAGAGCAATATCTGAGCTGGTTCCCCATGAGCACAATAGAATGTTAGTAATAAATCGGGCATTTTAACGGAAATAAACACACCCGGTAAGATATGTTCCCTTATGGTCATAATTCCCAGGTCTGTAGCGTTCTGGAAAGTCTGGAACAGGAATATCGCAGAGATGAGGACTGGTGTCGCGGACACGATAAGATGGGCCCTTCCACCGATATGGACCATGTCATGCCACTGATTAGTAAACACCTGGAACAGAAGGAAGCTTTCCTGAAGGTCGGTTTGGCAGGAAGGTGGAATGTACCTTTGATTGCAGATGTTTAACGTTCCCTTTGGACAAATCCAAGATCCTATTTCTCTTTCCTCGTGTGTTATCTCCAGGCTTGTACTCTAGCGAGAAGAAACGCAGAGGTTTTCCTGAAATACATTCATCGGAACAACGTTAGCATGCCTGGTGTGGCGTCACATACGCGGGTCCCCGAGCAACAAGTGAAAGGTTGGTGGGGCAGTGTCTGTGTGTTTAATGTTCCAGTAACTGGCAATGATGGTCTTACTGATTAAAGGGTTTTTAAAACATTCTAAAACTTAAAGAAGTCCACCTTAAAGGGCAAGTTCACCCTTAAAACAAAAACCTGGTGACTTGTCAGTTATCTGCCCGCAACCCCAACTGATATTTTTACTTCTGTCAGTTTCTGGCAAAGGTATCTGCCTCCTCTCTCTGCTCAATGAGCTTTTTATAAGCTTGACCGTGTGCAGAGGAGGAAGCGGGTAATAAAATGCAAAATAAAACAAAGTAAAACAATGTATCACTTGCCTTTCTAAGTCATTCCTAATCAAAGATACAAAGTACTGTAAAACCTTTAAGTACAGAAATCCCAGCAGTTACCGCCCCTTCCTGCTCAGCGACCTCAGACATGCTCAGTACGATTTGCCTAACAAACCAACATGGTGTCTCCATATCCAACTATACACGGACACATGTTTAGGCTGATAAAGTGAACTCCGTAATATTCTATATTCACAATAGAAATATCATTGCTGGGGAGAGCTCACACTGCGCACAGCCCCAGGGCTATCTATAGGGCAGCGTCAGGGTTAACGTATTATATACGGATTTCTCCTTATCACAGCCCCGTGTCCGGGGATCAGCCAGTAAGAAGTTCTCGCCAATAAAAGTTCAAAGCAGAAGCTGATTTTTTTATTGGATTAATCCGAGTTAAGCTGCAGAATGTGGAAGATTATTAACCGTGTCCTCAAACTCCCTGACAAATCCACAGGATCCTATTAACGTGCGTTAAAAACCGAACGCGGCTCGTGTCTTGGAAAGAAATCTCAACGTTTATAGAAATTACCAATGTATTTAAATCGGAACCGGTGCCAAAACCGCTCTGAATATGGATACAGTGCTTTGCTTACTCACGGTCTAGATCTGTCGTATCTGTGTGTTGATGGGGTTATGGTAACCAAACACGTAACTGTATTACCGCCTGATACTTGCTCCGTGTCTGGGGGCCTCCAACTAAACAGGCTGACAAAAACATCCCGTTTTCTGTATTTTAGTTTCCCAGAATTCTGTGCGATCACCTAATCATATAGATCCGTGTATCCATGATTATTTTGGTATTTTGGACCCCAATATAAAAGAACTAACCAATCCCGTGTCTTTACTTTCTAGCCATTTTGAGTGAGCTGCTGCAAAGAGAGAACCGAGTCCTTCACTTCTGGACCCTGAAGAAGAGGCGGCTGGACCAGTGCCAGCAGTACATTGTGTTCGAGAGAAGCGCTAAACAGGTAGGTGATCCCATGGACACTCGGGGTGCTGCTAGGGGCCCAGGGCCAAAGAGGTAGATTTGGTGAAGTGAGGTTCCCTCTTTGATTTAGTCCCATGCATTAAGGTGGCCAAACATACAAATGATCATTTGTAAATCCCGTCGTTCTATTATCGTTCCAGTGTATGGGCTTTTCCCGACCGACCGTAGTGCTGACGAACGACCGTAGTCGCCACTATGGAAAATTTCCGTCGGTCATTATTGGCTCCCTTAACTTTAGTGAAGGGAGCCGATAAGATTGTAACGTGTATGGCTGCACGTCTGACCAATCCCCATACCACGTATGGGGA
This sequence comes from Hymenochirus boettgeri, assembly GCA_019447015.1. Taxonomy (NCBI): domain Eukaryota; kingdom Metazoa; phylum Chordata; class Amphibia; order Anura; family Pipidae; genus Hymenochirus; species Hymenochirus boettgeri. The sequence goes on from JAACNH010002062.1 coordinate 21,124, forward strand.
TAGATCAGGTATGTGTATGCGGTTCCCACAGCATGTGTGCCGACAGATACCAATGTGATCAGATACCAATGTGATCTGTCGGTACCTATGCTGTACAAATCGTATGTGTATGGCCACCTTTAGGGTCAGATCTGGGATAATCCTCTTGCAATTCCTAAACATTTCCAATAAAGTTATTTTCCATGTTATATCCAGAGCCACCTAATGTTATATTACTGTAGAATTCCCAAATGTTAATCTAAGAATTCCAAGCTAAAATATGAGATTTCCCATAAAATCTCATTATGAAGTAATATGGAATATTCGCAGTTCCGGACAAGTAAACCCCCAAATGAACAATACACCCAAGGAATCTATAATTGTATGGGAGGTAGAAAAAACTTTACTGTCATTAAAAGGTTAACAGCTTTAGAACCGTTTTCTTCCAAAAGCTGAGCTCTCGCTCTGCCTGCCTTACTTCAATGGAAAATCAAATTCAACTATGTGAAATTCCCAGTTGTTTTCAATTCTCTGCCCCCGATGCTCCGGTTCACTTAGCGTGTGGTCCCCTGACCCCAAACACTTTTCCGCTTTCTTAATGTGGCAATTGGCAATTGCAGGCACTGGACTGGATCCAGGAAGCCGGAGAACATTATCTCTCCACTCGCACCTCCACTGGGGAAAATATGGATGAAACCCAGGAACTACTGAAGGAGTATGAGGATTTCCAGATCTCTGCCAAGGTACGGTGGTGTTAGTTCTTTATAATAGATGCCAAGGGTTTAAAGGTAACCACACGCTGGGTATTTTATACCTATGGATGTTTAATGATTTAGTTTAAATCCATTATCCAGATTTGTTTTGTTCCTTTACAGCAAACAAAGGAGAAAGTACGGCTCCTAATCCAGTTGGCTGACAGCTTCGTGGAGAAGGGTCACGTACACGCCACGGAACTGAAGAAATGGGTGACTACTGTGAATAAACACTACCGAGACTTTGCCTTGCGTATGGGCAAGTACCGGTGCAGTCTGCAGCGAGCCCTTGGGATCAGCACCGAGGTACCAATTAGAATCCCGGTGTTAATAAATAGGGGATTTATCACCTTTATCCCTTACCGTGCCTTTTCCCCTTGTAAAACACAGTGGAATCTACTATGATGAAATTTCTTCTTTTCTAACCACACCCCTTATGACATCAGAATTTATTAAAGGGCTACATCATATGGCGCTTAGGTTTTCAGCCCTATTTGTGGAAGAGATATGGGGCAATGGGGTAAATGGCTTCTTGCTTTCATCTCATAACCATTTACCTTTCAGGACACAAAAGACCTGGAATTAGACATTGTGCCTGCCATCTTGACTGACCTGGAGGTAAAGCTGAGAGATCCCAGCCATGAACTCAATGAGGAGAAGAGGAAATCTGCCAGGAAAAAAGAGTACGTGCCCTCCAGGAACAGTTAACAGACCCCCAGCTTCCATATTACCACCATACCATAGGCTGCAAATGTACAGGGATCCCCTAAACCACGGTTTGCCTATTTCCCACAGACCTGCTTTCTATCGTACATCACCCACCTCATCCATAATGGTACTAAATTAAAGCTGATCCCAAACCAGCAGTTACAAATAGAACCTGGTCATGTCATTTCTCGGTGCCATGATTGGACCTGGACCAGGTCATGTGATGGGCTGATTGTGTTTTTACTGCCAGTATTTTTCTCACCATGTTAGTGAACCATGACAGGCTTTGCTATGGGGTGGCCACATGCTAAGTGTTTATCCACCTGGCGTCTCTCCCTTCACCAGATCAATCTTTGCTCTTGGCAGGTTCATCATGGCGGAGCTGCTGCAGACAGAGAAAGCGTACGTCAGGGATCTGCACGAGTGTATGGAGGTAAAGGGCAGCCCATTGGTTGGAGCTAACAGAACCAGATTGTCCACCTGGCAACGTATTCCTAGGCTCCATTGGGACAGGGAATGTTCTGAGTTTATATTGTAAACTTATTACATACAGAAAGGGGGTCAGTGGAGACCACGTTACCATTGTTATGCACTATGTTTGGAGGTCGGACTACATGGGCTCTTTCTTTATTTTTTAGACCTACCTCTGGGAAATGACTAGTGGAGTTGAGGAAATTCCCCCCGGAATCCTGAATAAAGAACATATTATATTTGGGAACATCCAGGAAATCTACGACTTTCACAATAAGTAAGTTTAACCTCCTCTCTGATTTCCTAACCGCTGGGACATCCCTGGAACCTGCATTATGTGCAGTAGTAGACGGATTGTGTTCACGGTGGGAGCCTCTAACCCCAGTCGTCTTTGTCTCCCACAGCATCTTCCTCAAGGAGCTGGAGAAATATGAACAGTTACCGGAGGACGTGGGACATTGTTTTGTCACATGGGTAATGTCACATGACTGTGGCAGAGTTTAGGGCCCCCTTTTGTCACATGGGTAATGTCACATGACTGTGACCCCTGCTAGATTGTTCACTTTCCCCAATGATTGAAGGGGGTGGCGGAGGGGAAGTGGAGGACTGCTGGGTAATTTCCATGTTAGCAGTAAAGGTTCGTACACACACTAAATTTATGAGCGAGCAACAACGGGCGAGCGCTACACGTGACGAACGTCCGTTTCGGGCGAGAAATGCTGTATTCTTTCAGTTGGGGGTTGTTCACGGATCGGCCAGGCGGATCAACGAACGACCCCTGACTGAACACATACACACGGAGGATTTTTGGCCGAAACGGACGTTTGGCGCGGGTAGCGCTCGCCCGCCGGGGTCGCTGCTCGCTCATAAATTGAGAGTGTGTATGAACCTTAAGTAACGCTATTCCTGCTGTGAGAGCGCCAGCTGGGTTTTGGCTTTGTTGAGGTCGTTATCAGTATTAGAGAGGCTTCTACACTGCATGGAGACTGTGTTTCTGATCATTCTATTCACACAGGCTGACAAGTTCCACATGTATGTGACCTACTGCAAGAACAAGCCGGACTCCAGTCAGCTCATCCTAGAACATGCTGGGTCGTTCTTTGATGTAAGCGCCACCATTGGGGCAGCTAGCATGGCGGGTTCTGGTTAAATTCACTCATTAATACCGGTAATACGTTTGCTTGCAGGAGATCCAGCAGAGACATGGTCTGGCCAACTCCATCTCGTCCTATCTGATTAAACCTGTGCAAAGGATCACAAAGTACCAACTGCTGCTGAAGGTGAAGCTCCCTTACTTCCCCCTCGATCTGAATCAGATTATGACCCGGGAAACCATGAGAATAATCCGAATCTTATTGTCTCCCGTATCCACAGGAATTATTAACGTGCTGTGAAGAGGGAAAGGGGGAAATTAAAGACGGGCTGGAAGTGATGTTAAGTGTTCCCAAAAGAGCCAATGACGCAATGCACGTGAGCATGTTGGAAGGTACCCGGCAATGATAATCATTTCTATACGGAGAGAGACGGAGGGGATATTGGGAAGTCCCATCTGTAATGTCCCTGTCTCCACACCTCAAGCTATGTCTCAATTCTCATGGGATGTTTCATTTGAACATTGTAATGGGTAATCACATTCCCTAATATAAAACCCCAGCAATGTCCATATGGAATGAACCCAGTTCCCCTTCCATCAGCAGAGTAGCAGAGACTAATTGCGTCTGTTATTTTACATTTCTGGGGATGAAATGAGCTCACCCGCATGTGGTGTTTCCCGGTGTCTATTGGCAGGATTTGATGAAAACCTGGATGTTCAAGGGGAACTTATCCTGCAAGATTCTTTCCAAGTCTGGGACCCGAAATCCCTCATCCGAAAAGGACGAGACCGCCACCTCTTTCTGTTCGAAATGTCCCTTGTGTTCAGCAAAGAGATAAAAGATTCCACCGGACACACCAAATATGTTTACAAGAACAAACTGCAGGTGGGTAATGGTGAACTGGCGTCTGCTCGTGTGATAGTGGTGCAAATGTCACGAGTGCTATAGTGAACGCAGAGTAGATGGACATTACTGTGTGTCTCTTTATTTCAGACGTCGGAGTTGGGAGTAACGGAGCACGTAGAAGGAGACCCCTGTAAATTCGCCTTGTGGTCAGGACGCACCCCGTCATCTGATAACAAGACTGTGTTAAAGGTACAGTCTCATCTTTCTCTCCATGGTGATGCAATGCAGGAACCAGTTTGCATGGGGAACAACATAACTAGCCTGGAGGATCATGGGAATCAGGAAGTTGGCTGTAATATTTCCTTTAAATCAGGGTATAGTAATGTTTTCAGCTTTCTACCTAGAAGATGAACAGTAACAGGACAAGATTTATATATTAACAATGTTTCTTCTTTAAAGCTGAGCTTGGTACTGATAGGGCGTTAAGATGTAACTTGTGTACGCAGGCGTCCAGTATCGAAGTGAAGCAGGAATGGATCAAGAATATCCGCGAAGTAATCCAGGAGAGGATGATCCACCTGAAGGGAGCGTTAAAAGAACCAATACAACCCCCTAAAACACCCGCAAAACAGAGAAATAATAGTAAAAGGTACCAAGCAGTTCTGTACTAGTTACCCCCATCCGTGGTGGGGAAAGGGTAAATTGTACGGAAAGAACAAATGGTAACAGGGATACAGTAGGAAGTATGTGTTACTATTGGTAGAGTAACAGTAATACGGTATCAGTGAGTGGGGTAGGAATTATGTCTTGCCATTGGTATAGTAACAGGGATAGAGTATCAGTGAGTGGGGTAGGAAGTATGTCTTCCCATTGGTATAGTAACAGGAATAGAGTGTCAGTGAGTGGGGTAGGAAGTATGTCTTCCCATTGGTATAGTAACAGGGATAGAGTATCAGTGAGTGGGGCAGGAAGTATGTCTTCCCATTGCTATAGTTACAGGGATAGACTATCAGTGAGTGGGGTAGGAAGTATGTCTTCCCATTGGTATAGTAACAGGGATAGAGTATCAGTGAGTGGGCAGGAAGTATGTCTTCCCATTGGTATAGTAACAGGGATAGAGTATCAGTGAGTGGGGTAGGATATGTCTTCCCATTGGTATAGTAACAGGGATAGAGTATCAGTGAGTGATATAGGAAGTATGTCTTCCCATTGGTATAGTAACAGGGATAGAGTATCAGTGAGTGGGGTAGGAAGTATGTCTTCCCATTGGTATAGTAAACAGGGATAGAGTATCAGTGAGTGGGGTAGGAAGTATGTCTTCCCATTGTATGTAACAGGGATAGAGTATCAGTGATGGAATAGAAGTATGTCTTCCCAGTGGTATAGTAACAGGGATAGAGTATCAGTGAGTGGGGTTGGAAGTATGTCTTCCCATTGGTATAGTACAGGGATAGAGTATCAGTGAGTGGAATAGGAAGTATGTCTTCCCATTGGTATAGTAATAGGGATAGAGTATCAGTGAGTGGGGTAGGAAGTATGTCTTCCCATTGGTATAGTAACAGGGATAGAAGTATGTCTTCCCATTGTTATAGTAACAGGGATAGAGTATCAGTGAGTGGGGTAGGAAGTATGTCTTCCCATTGGTATAGTAACAGGGATAGAGTATCAGTGAGTGGGGTAGGAAGTATGTCTTCCCAGTGGTATAGTACAGGGATAGAGTATCAGTGAGTGGAATGGGAAGTATGTCTTCCCAGTGGTATAGTAACAGGGATAGAGTATCAGTGAGTGGGGTAGGAAGTATGTCTTCCCAGTGGTATAGTAACAGGGATAGAGTATCAGTGAGTGGGGTAGGAAGTATGTCTTCCCAGTGGTATAGTACAGGGATAGAGTATCAGTGAGTGGAATAGGAAGTATGTCTTCCCAGTGGTATAGTACAGGGATAGAGTATCAGTGAGTGGGGTAGGAAGTATGTCTTCCCATTGGTATAGTAACAGGGATAGAGTATCAGTGAGTGGGGCAGGAAGTATGTCTTCCCAGTGGTATAGTAACAGGGATAGAGTATCATGAGTGGGGTAGGAAGTATGTCTTCCCCATTGGTATAGTAACAGGGATAGAGTATCAGTGAGTGGGGTAGGAAGTATGTCTTCCCATGGTATAGTAACAGGGATAGAGTATCAGTGAGTGGAATAGGAAGTATGTCTTCCCAGTGGTATAGTAACAGGGATAGAGTATCAGTGAGTGGGGTAGAAGTATGTCTTCCCATTGGTATAGTACAGGGATAGAGTATCAGTGAGTTGGGGCAGAAGTATGTCTTCCCAGTGGTATAGTAACAGGGATAGAGTATCAGTGAGTGGGGTAGGAAGTATGTCTTCCCATTGGTATAGTAACAGGGATAGAGTATCAGTGAGTGGGGTAGGAAGTATGTCTTCCCAGTGGTATAGTAACAGGGTAGAGTATCAGTGTGGGGTAGGAAGTATGTCTTCCCATGGTATAGTAACAGGGATAGAGTATCAGTGAGTGGAATAGGAAGTATGTCTTCCCAGTGGTATAGTAACAGGGATAGAGTATCAGTGAGTGGGGTAGGAAGTATGTCTTCCCATTGGTATAGTAACAGGATAGAGTATCAGTGAGTGGGGTAGGAAGTATGTCTTCCAGTGGTATAGTAACAGGGATAGAGTATCAGTGTGGGATAGAGAAGTATGTCTTCCCATGGTATAGTAACAGGGATATATCAGTGAGTGGGGTAGGAAGTATGTCTTCCCAGTGGTATAGTAACAGGGATAGAGTATCAGTGGTGGGGTAGAAGTATGTCTCCCATTGGTATAGTAACAGGATAGAGTATCAGTGAGTGGGTAGGAGTATGTCTTCCCGTGGTATAGTAACGGGATAGGTATCAGTGAGTGAAATAGGAAGTATGTCTTCCCATTGGTATAGTAACAGGGATAGAGTATCAGTGAGTGGGGTAGGAAGTATGTCTTCCCATTGGTATAGTAACGGTGATAGAGTATCAGTGAGTGGGGTAGGAAGTATGTCTTCCCATTGGTATAGTTACAGGGATAGAGTATCAGTGAGTGGGGTAGGAAGTATGTCTTCCCATTGGTAAGTAACAGGGATAGAGTATCAGTGAGTGGGGTAGGAAGTATGTCTTCCCATTGGTATAGTAACAGGGATAGAGTATCATGATGGGGTAGGAAGTATGTCTTCCCATTGGTATAGTAACAGGGATAGAGTATCAGTGAGTGGGGTAGGAAGTATGTCTTCCCAGTGGTATAGTAACAGGGATAGAGTATCAGTGAGTGGAATAGGAAGTATGTCTTCCCAGTGGTATAGTAACAGGGATAGAGTATCAGTGTGGGGTAGGAAGTATGTCTTCCCATTGGTATAGTTACAGGGATAGAGTATCAGTGAGTGGGGTAGGAAGTATGTCTTCCCAGTGGTATGTAACAGGGATAGAGTATCAGTGAGTGGGGTAGGAAGTATGTCTTCCCATTGGTATAGTAACAGGGATAGAGTATCAGTGAGTGGGGTAGAAGTATGTCTTCCCATTGGTATAGTTACAGGGATAGAGTATCAGTGAGTGGGGTAGGAAGTATGTCTTCCCAGTGGTATAGTAACAGTTAGAGAATCAGTGAGTGGGGTAGGAAGTATGTCTTCCCATTGGTATAGTAACAGGGATAGAGTATCAGTGAGTGATATAGGAAGTATGTCTTCCCATTGGTATAGTAACAGGGATAGAGTATCAGTGAGTGGGGTAGGAAGTATGTCTTCCCAGTGGTATAGTAACAGGGATAGAGTATCATTGAGTGGGGTAGAAGTATGTCTTCCCATTGGTATAGTACAGGGATAGTATCAGTGATTGGGGTAGAAGTATGTCTTCCCAGTGGTATAGTACAGGGATAGAGTATCATGAGTGGGGTAGAAGTATGTCTTCCCATTGGTATAGTAACAGGATAGAGTATCAGTGAGTAGTGGGGTAGTGAAGTAGTATGTCTTCCCATTGGTATAGTTACAGGGATAGAGTATCAGTGAGTGGGGTAGGAAGTATGTCTTCCCATTGGTATAGTTACAGGGATAGAGTATCAGTGAGTGGGGTAGGAAGTATGTCTTCCCATTGGTATAGTTACAGGGATAGTAATCAGTGAGTGGGGTAGGAAAGTAGGTCTTCCCAGTGGTATAGTAACACAGGGATAGAGTATCAGTGAGTGGGTAGGAAGTATGTCTTCCCTTGGTAAGTAACAGGGAAGAGTATCAGTGATGATATAGGAAGTATGTCTTCCCATTGGTATAGTAACAGGATAGAGTATCAGTGAGTGGGGTAGGAAGTATGTCTTCCCATTGGTATAGTAACAGGATAAGTATCAGTGAGTGGGGTAGGAAGTATGCTTCCCATTGGTATAGTAACAGGATAGAGTATCAGTGAGTGGGGCAGGAAGTATGTCTTCCCATGGTATAGTAACAGGGTAGAGTATCAGTGAGTGGGGTAGGAATATGTCTTCCATTGGTATAGTAACAGGGATAGAGTATCAGTGAGTGGGGTGGAAGTATGTCTTCCCAGTGGTATAGTAACAGGATAGAGTATCAGTGATGTGGGTAGGAAGTATGTCTTCCCATGGTATAGAACAGGGATGAGTATCAAGTGTGGAATGGAAGTATTCTTCCCATGGTATAGTAACAGGGATAGATGTATCAGTGAGTGGGGTAGGAAAGTATGTCTTCCCAGTGTTAGTAACAGGGAAGAGTATCAGTGAGTGGGTAGAAGTATGTCTTCCCAGTGGTATAGTAACAGGGATAGAGTATCAGTGAGTGGATAGAGTATGTCTTCCCCATGGTATAGTAACAGGGATAGAGTATCAGTGATGTGGGGTAGAAGTATGTCTTCCCATGGTATAGTACGGGATAGAGTATCAGTGAGTGGGTAGAAGATGTCTTCCCATTGGTATAGTACAGGGATAGAGTATCAGTGAGTGGGGTAGAAAGTTGTCTTCCCAGTGGTATAGTAACAGGGATAAGTATCAGTGAGTGATAGGAAGTATGTCTTCCATTGGTATAGTAACAGGGATAGAGTATCAGTGAGTGGGTAGGAAGTATGTCTTCCCATTGGTATAGTAACGGGATAGAGTATCAGTGATGGGGTAGGAAGTATGTCTTCCCATTGGTATAGTACAGGATAGAGTATCAGTGAGTGGGGTAGGAAGTATGTCTTCCCATTGGATAGTAACAGGGATAGAGTATCAGTGAGTGGGGTAGGAAGTATGTCTTCTCCCTTGGTATAGTAACAGGGATAGAGTATCAGTGGTGGGGTAGGAATGTAGTCTTCCATTGTATAGTAACAGGGATAGAGTATCAGTGAGTGGGGTAGAAGTATGTCTTCCCAGTGGTATAGTAACAGGGATAGAGTATACGTGAGTGGAATAGGAAGTATGTCTTCCCAGTGGTATAGTACAGGGATGAGTATCAGTGGTGGGGTAGGAATTGTCTTCCCATTGGTATAGTACAGGATAGAGTATCAGTTGAGATGGTGATAGGAAGAATGTTCTCCCAGTGGTATAGTAACAGGGATAGAGTATCAGTGAGTGGGGTAGAAGTATGTTCCCATTGTTATAGTAACAGGATAGAGTATCATTGAGTGGGGTAGGAAGTATGTCTTCCATTGGTATAGTACAGGGATATATCAGTGAGTGGGGTAGGAAGTATGTCTTCCCAGTGGTATAGTACATGTATAGGTATCATTAGTGGGGTAGGAAGTATGTCTTCCCATTGGTATAGTAACAGGGATAGAGTATCATCGTGAGTTTAGGAAGTATGTCTTCCCATTGGTAAGTAACAGGGATAGAGTATCAAGTGAGTGGGGTAGGAGTATGTCTTCCCAGTGGTATAGTAACAGGATAGAGTATCAGTGAGTGGGGTAGGAAGTATGTCTTCCCAGTGGTATAGTAACAGGATGAGTATCAGTGAGTGGGGTGGAGTATGTCTTCCCGTGGTATAGTAACAGGGATAGAGTATCAGTGAGTGGGGTAGGAATTATGTCTTCCCATTGGTATAGTAACAGGGATAGATATCAGTGAGTGGGGTAGGAAGTATGTCTTCCCATTGGTATAGTTACAGGATAGAGTATGAGTGAGTGGGGTAGGAAGTATGTCTTCCCATTGGTATAGTTCAGGGATAAGTATCAGTGTAGTGGGGTAGGAAGTATGTCTTCCCAGTGGTATAGTACAGGATAGAGTATCATGAGTGGGTAGGAAGTATGTCTTCCCATGGTATAGTACAGGGATAGAGTATCAGTAGTGGGTTAGGAAGTATGTCTTCCCTTGGTTAGTAACAGGGATAGAGTATCATTGATGGGTAGGAAGTATGTCTTCCCATGGTATAGTAACAGGGATAGAGTATCAAGTGAGTGGGGTAGGAATATGTCTTCCCTTGGTATAGTACAGGATAGAGTATCAGTGAGTGGGGTAGGAAGTATGTCTTCCCATTGTAGATAACAGGGATAGAGTATCAGTGAGTGGGGTAGGAAGTATGTCTCCCATTGGTATAGTAACAGGGATAGAGTATCAGTGAGTGGGTAGAAGTATGTCTTCCCAGTGGTATAGGTAACGGGATAGAGTATCAGTGAGTGGGTGGAAGTATGTCTTCCATTGGTATAGTACAGGGATAGAGTATCAGTGAGTGGGGTAGGAAGTATGTCTCCCATTGGTATAGTAACAGGGATAGGTACAGTGAGTGGGGTAGGAAGTATGTCTTCCCATTGTAAGTTAACAGGGATAGTATCAGATTGAGTGGGGTAGGAAGTATGTCTTCCATTGGTATAGTAACAGGATAAGTATAGTGAGTGTATAGGAAGTATGTCTTCCCATTGGTATAGTAACAGGGATAGAGTATCATTGAGTGGGGTGGAAGTATGTCTTCCCATTGTATAGTACAGGGATAGAGTATCAGTGAGTGGGGTAGAGTATGTCTCCCATTGGTATAGTAACAGGGATAGAGTATCAGTGGTGGGTAGGAAGTATGTCTTCCCATTGGATAGTAACAGGATAGAGTATCAGTGAGTGGGGTAGGAGTATGTCTCCATGGTATAGTAACAGGGATAGAGTATCAGTGAGTGGGGTAGGAAGTATGTCTTCCAGTGGTATAGTAACAGGGATAGAGTATCAGTGAGTGGGGTAGGAAGTATGTCTCCATTGGTATATGTAACAGGGATAGAGTATCAGTGAGTGGGTAGGAAGTATGTCTTCCCATTGGTATAGTAACAGGGATAGGTATCAGTGAGTGGGGTAGGAAGTATGTCTTCCCATTGGTATAGTAACAGGATAGAGTATCATTGAGTGGGGTAAGTATGTCTTCCATTGGTATAGTAACAGGGATAGAGTATCAGTGAGTGGGGTAGGAAGTATGCCTTCCCATTGTATAGTAACGGGATGAGTATCAGTGAGTGGTGCGAAGTATGTCTTTCCATTGGTATAGTAACAGGGATAGAGTATCAGTGAGTGGGGGTAGAAGTATGTCTTCCCATTGGTATAGTAACAGGATAGAGTATCAGTGAGTGGGTAGGAAGTATGTCTTCCATTGGTATAGTAACAGGATAGAGTATCAGTGAGTGTATAGGAGTTGTCTTCCATTGCTATAGTACAGGGATAGAGTATAGTGAGTGGGGTAGAAGTATTTCTTCCAGTGGTATAGTACAGGGATAGAGTATCATGGAGTGGAATAGGAAGTATGTCTCCATTGCTATAGTAACAGGGATAGAGTATCAGTGAGTGGGGTAGGAAGTATGTCTTCCCATTGGCTATGTAACAGGGATGAGAGATCAGTGAGTGGGGTAGGAGAAGGTCTTACATTGGTATAGTAACAGGGATAGAGTTATCAGTGAGTGGAATAGGAGTATGTCTTCCCATGTGCTATAGTAACAGGGATGAGTATCAGTGAGTGGGGTAGGAAGTATTTCTTACCAGTGGTATATAACAGGGATAAGTATCAGTGAGTGGGGTAGGAAGTATGTCTTCCCATTGGGTATGTAACCAGGATAGAGTATCAGTGAGTGAATAGGAAGTATGTCTTCCCTTTGTATGTAACAGGGATAGAGTATCAGTGAGTGGGGTAGGAAAGTCTTTCTTCCAGTTGATAGTAACAGGGATAGAGTTCAGTGAGTGGGGTAGAAGTATGTCTTCCCATTGGTATAGTAACAGGGATAGAGTATCAGTGAGTGGGTGGAAGTATGTCTTCCCATTGGTATAGTACAGGGATAGAGTATCAGTGAGTCGGAATAGGAAGTATTCTTCCCTTGTATAGTACAGGGATAGAGTATCAGTGGAGTGGGGTATAAAGTATTTTCTTCCATGGTATAGTAACAGGGATAGAGTATCAGTGATGGGAGTGAAGTATGTCTTCCCATTGGTATAGTAACGAAGATGGAGTATCAGTGAGTGGAATAGAAGGTATGTCTTCCATTGTATAGTAACAGGGGATAGAGTATCAGTGAGTGGGGTAGGAAGTATGTCTTCCCAGTGGTATAGTAACAGGGATAGAGTACAGTGAGTGGGGTAGGAAGTATGTCTTCCCAGTTGATAAGGTACAGGGATAGAGTATCAGTGAGTGGGGTAGGAAGTATGTCTTCCATTGGTTATGTAACAGGGATAGAGTATCAGTGAGTGATATAGAAGTATGTCTTCCAGTGGATAGTAACAGGATAGAGTATCATTGAGTGGGGGTAGAAAGTATTTCTACCAGTGTATGAGTAACAGGGATAGAGTATCAGTGAGTTGTAGGAAATATAGTCTTCCTTTGCTATAGTAACAGGGATAGAGTATCAGTGAGTGGGTAGAAAGTATTTCTTACCAGTGGTATAGTAACAGGGATAGAGTATCAGTGAGTGAATAGGAAGTATGTCTTCCCTTTGCTATAGTAACAGGGATAGAGTATCAGTGAGTGGGGTAGAAATTATTTCTTACCAGTGGTATAGTAACAGGGATAGAGTATCAGTGAGTGGGGTAGAGTATGTCTTCCCATTGGTATAGTAACAGGAATAGAGTATCAGTGAGTGGAATAGGAAGTATGTCTTCCCTTTGCTATAAACAGGGATAGAGTATCAGGTGAGTGGGGTAGAAAGTTATTTCTTTACCAGTGGTATAGTAACGGGGATAGAGTATCAGTGAGTGGGTAGGAAGTATGTCTTCCCATTGTATAGTAACAGGGAATAGAGTATCATTGAGTGGGGTAGGAAGTATGTCTTCCCATTGGTAAGTAAACAGGGATAAGATATATCAGTGAGTCGAAGGAAGTATGTCTGCCCTTGCTATAGTAACAGGATAGAGTATCGTGAGTGGGGTAGGAAGTATTTCTTCCAGTTATAGTAACAGGGATAGAGTATCAGTGAGTGGGGTAGGAAGTATGTCTTCCCATTGGTATAGTACAGGGAATAGAGTAGTCAGTGAGTGGAATAGGAAGTAGTCTTCCCATTCTAATAGTAACAGGATAGAGTATCAGTGGTGGGGTAGGAAAGTATGTCTTCCCAGTGGTATAGTACAGGGATAGAGTATCAGTGAGTGGGGTAGGAGTATGTCTTCCCATTGCTATAGTAACAGGGATAGAGTATCAGTGAGTGGGTAGGAGTGTCTTACCATGGTATAGTAACAGGATAGAGTATCAGTGAGTGATATAGGAAGTATGTCTTCCCAGTGGTATAGTAACAGGGATAGAGTATCAGTGAATGGGTAGGAAGTATGTCTTACCATTGGTATAGTAACAGGGATAGAGTATCAGTGAATGGGGTAGGAAGTATGTCTTCCCATTGGTATAGTAACAGGGATAGAGTATCAGTGAGTGAAATAGGAAGTATGTCTTCCCATTGGTATAGTAACAGGGATAAGTTATCAGTTGAGTGAAATAGAAAGTATGTCTTCCCATGGTATGTAACAGGGATATAGAGTATCAGTTGATGGGTAGGAAGTATGTCTTCCCATTGGTATAGTAACAGGATAGAGTTCATGAGTGGGGTAGGAAGTATGTCTCCCATTGGTATAGTAACAGGGATAAGAGTCCATGTGATGGGTAGGCAAGTATGTCTTCCCATGTGATATAACAGGGATAGGTATCAGTGAGTGATATAGAAGTATGTCTTACCAGTGGTATAGTAACGGGATAGAGTATCAGTGAATGGGGTAGGAAGTATGTCTTCACCATGGTATAGTAACAGGGATAGAGTATCAGTGAGGGTAGGAAAGTATTTCTCCCATTGGTATAGTAACAGGGATAGAGTATCAGTGAATGGGGTATAAGTATGTCTTCCCATGGTTAGTAACGGGATAGAGTATCAGTGAGTGGGGTGGAAGTATGTCTTCCCAGTGGTAAGTAACAGGGATAGGTATCAGTGATGGGGTAGGAAGTATGTCTTCCCATTGGTATAGTAACAGGGATAGAGTATCGTGAGTGGGTGTAGGAGTATATCCTTCCATTGGTATAGTACAGGAGAGAGTATCAGTTGAAGTGGGGTAGGAGATTAGTCTTCCAGTGGTATAGTACAGGGATGAGTATCAGTGAATGGGGAGGAAGTATGTCTTCCATTGTATAGTAACAGGGATAGAGTATCAGTGATGGGGTAGGGAAGTATGTCTTCCCATGGTATAATAACAGGGATAAGTATCAGTGAGTGGGGGTAGGAAGTATGTCTTCCATTGGTAATGTAACAGGGATAGAGTATCAGTGAGTGAATAGGAAATTAGTCTTCCCTTGGTAAGTAGACAGGGATAGACGAGTATCAGTGAGTGGGGTAGGAAGTATGTCTTCCCTGGTATAGTAACAGGATAGAGTATCGTGATGGGGTAGGAAGTATGTCTTCCCAGTGGTATAGTACCAGGGATAGAGAAATCAGTGAATGGGGTAGGAAGTATGTCTTCCCATTGGTATAGTTACAGGGATTAGAGTTCAGTGAGTGGGGTAGGAAGTATGTTCTTCCCATTGGTTAGTACAGGATAGAGTATCAGTGAGTGGGGTAGGAAGTATGTCTTCCATTGGTATAGTAACAGGGAAGAGTACAGTGAGTGGGGCAGGAAGTATGTCTTCCCATTGGTATAGTAACAGGGATAGATTTCAGTGAGTGGGGTAGGAAGTAGTCTTCCATTGGTATAGTAACAGGGATAGAGTATCAGTGAGGGGGTAGGAATTATGTCTTCCCATTGGTATAGTAACAGGGATAGAGTATCATGATGGGTAGAAGTATGTCTCCCTTGGTATAGTAACAGGGATAGAGTATCAATGAGTGGGGCAGGAAGAGATGTCTTTTCCCAGTGGTATAGTAACAGGGATAGAGTATCAGTGAGTGGGGTAGGAAGTATGTCTTCCCATTGGTATAGTAACAGGGATAGAGTATCAGCAGGGGTTAGGACAAAACAAATGGAGACTCCTCAGGTTTTCTGTTTTTGACATACTGGTTAAATGGTTCGCATTAGGAATAACAGCAGATAAATCTTCCTTGTCTCATTGTAATTAAAGGGACAGTTGCTGGTTTAACACAATCAATAATTCCATTTGTTACAGGGATGTGTTTGAGGATGCCGATAGCCTGGGAGATGGCAGCAGTCAACCAGACACTATTTCTATTGCCTCCAGGACATCACAAAACACTGTTGATAGCGACAAGGTAAGAAATCACCCACACGGAAAAATAAGGAAAAATCCCCAGTGGCAGTGATTATCCTGCACTCTCTCACCTGTAATCAGTTATTACCCTGCACTCTCTCTCTCCTGTAAGCAGTGATTTTCCCGCACTCTCTCTCTCTCCTGTAAGCAGTGATTCTCTCTCTCACCTGTAAGCAGTGATTATCTCGCACTCTCTCACCTGTAAGCAGTGATTATCCTACACTCTCTCACCTGTAAGCAGTGATTATCCTGCACTCTCTCACCCTGTAAGCATGTCGCACTCTATCCTCACTCTCTCACCTGTATCAGTTTTTCCCTGCACTCCTCTCTCCTGTAAGCAGTGATTTCCCCATCTCCTCTCCCCTGTACAGCAGTGATTTCTGCACTCTCTCTCACCTGTAAGCAGTGATTATCCTGCACTCTCTCACCTGTAAGCAGTGATTATCCTGCACTCTCTCTCACCTGTAAGCAGTGATTATCCTGCACTCTCTCTCACCTGTAAGCAGTGATTATCCTGCACTCTCTCCCCTGTAAGCAGTGATTATCCTGCACTCTCTCTCACCTGTAAGCAGTGATTATCCTGCACTCTCTCACCTGTAAGCAGTGATTATCCTGCACTCTCTCACCTGTAAGCAGTGATTATCTCTGCACTCTCTCACCTGTAAGCAGTGATTATCCTACACTCTGCACCTGAAGCATTGATTATCCTGCACCTCTCTCACCCTGTAACAGTGATTATCCTGCACTCTCTCACCTGTAAGCATGATTATCCTCCTCTCTCTCACCTGTAGCAGTGATTATCCTGCACTCCTCACCTGTAAGCAGTGATTATCCGCACTCTCTCACCTGTAAGCAGTGATTATCCTGCACTCTCTCACCTGTAAGCAGTGATTATCCTGCACTCTCTCCACCTGTAACAGTGATTATCCTGCACTCTCTCACCTGTAAGCAGTGATTATCCTACACTCTCTCACCTGTAAGCAGTGATTATCCTGCACTCTCTCTCACCTGTAAGCAGTGATTATCCTGCACTCTCTCACCTGTAAGCAGTGATTATCCTACTCTCTCTCACCTGTAAGCAGTGATTATCCTACACTCTCTCACCTGTAAGCAGTGATTATCCTGCACTCTCTCACCTGTTAAGCAGTGATTATCCTACACTCTCTCACCTGTAAGCAGTGATTATCCTCACTCTCTCACCTGTAAGCAGTGATTATCTCGCACTCTCTCACCTGTAAGCAGTGATTATCCTGCACTCTCTCTCACCTGTAAGCAGTGATTATCCTGCACTCTCTCACCTCACCGTAAGCAGTGTTAATCCTGACCTCTCTCACTTAAGCATGTTTATCCTTCCTCTCTCTCACCTGTAAGCAGTGATTATCCTACACTCTCTCTCACCTGTAAGCAGTGATTATCCTGCACTCTCTCTCACCTGTAAGCAGTGATTATTCTGCACTCTCTCTCACCTGTAAGCAGTGATTATCCTGCACTCTCTCACCTGTAAGCAGTGATTATCCTACACTCTCTCACCTGTAAGCAGTGATTATCCTGCACTCTCTCTCACCTGTAAGCAGTGATTCTCTCTCTCACCTGTAAGCAGTGATTATCTCGCACTCTCTCACCTGTAAGCAGTGATTATCCTGCACTCTCTCACCTGTAAGCAGTGATTATTCTGCACACTCTCTCACCTGTAAGCAGTGATTATCCTGCACTCTCTCTCACCTGTAAGCAGTGATTATCCTGCACTCTCTCTCACCTGTAAGCAGTGATTATCCTGCACTCTCTCACCTGTAAGCAGTGATTATTCTGCACACTCTCTCACCTGTAAGCAGTGATTATCCTGCACTCTGTCTCACCTGTAAGCAGTGATTATTCTGCACACTCTCTCACCTGTAAGCAGTGATTATTCTGCACACTCTCTCACCTGTAAGCAGTGATTATCCTGCACTCCTGTCTCACCTGTAAGCAGTGATTATTCTGCACCACTCTCTCACCTGTAGCAGTGATTATTCCTGCACTCTCTCACCTGTAAGCAGTGATTATTCTGCACTCTCTCACCTTAAGCGTGATTATCTACACTCTCTCTCACCTGTAAGCAGTGATTATCCTGCACTCTCTCACCTTAGCATGATTATCTGCACTCTCTCACCTAAGCAGTGATTATCCTGCACTCTCTCACCTGTAAGCAGTGATTATCCTGCACTCTCTCTCACCTGTAAGCAGTGATTATCCTGCACTCTCTCTCACCTGTAAGCAGTGTTTATCCTGCACTCTCTCACCTGTCAGCAGTGATTATTCTGCACTCTCTCACCTGTAAGCAGTGATTATCCTGCACTCTCTCTCACCTGTAAGCAGTGATTAATCCTGCACTCTCTCTCACCTGTAAGCAGTGTTTATCCTCCACTCTCTCACCTGTAAGCAGTGATTATCCTGCACTCTCTCACCTGTAAGCAGTGATTATCCTCCACTCTCTCACCTGTAAGCAGTGATTATCCTGCACTCTCTCTCACCTGTAAGCAGTTTATCCGCACTCTCTCCACCTTAAGCAGTGTTATCCCCTCCCTCTCTCACCTGTAAGCAGTGATTTCCTGCACTCTCTCTCACCTGTAAGCAGTGATTATCCTCACTCTCCCTCTCACCTGTAAGCAGTGATTATCCTGCACTCTCTCACCGTAGCGTGATTATCCTGCACTCCTCACGTGTAAGCTGTTATCCTCCACTCTCTCACCTGTAAGCAGTGATTATCCTGCACTCTCTCTCACCTGTAAGCAGTTATTACCCTGCACTCTCTCTCTCCTGTAAGCAGTGATTCTCCCTCTCACCTGTAAGCAGTGATTATCTCTCTCACCTGTAAGCAGTGATTATTTCGCACTCTCTCACCTGTAAGCAGTGATTATTTCGCACTCTCTCACCTGTAAGCAGTGTTTATCCTGCACTCTCTCTCACCTGTAAGCAGTGATTATCCTACACTCTCTCTCTCACCTGTAAGCAGTGATTATCCTGCACTCTCTCTCACCTGTAAGCAGTGATTATTCTGCAACTCTCTCACCTGTAAGCAGTGATTATCCTGCACTCTCTCACCTGTAAGCAGTGATTATCCTGCACTCTCTCTCACCTGTAAGCAGTGATTCTCTCTCTCTCTCACCTGTAACAGTGATTATCCTGCACTCTCTCTCACCTGTAAGCAGTGATATCCTGCACTCTCTCACCGTAACAGTGATTATCTCGCACTCTCTTCACCTGTAAGCAGTGATTATTCTGCACACTCTCTCACCTGTAAGCATTATTATCCTGCACTCTCTCTCACCTGTAAGCAGTGATTATTCTTACACTCTCCTCACCTTAAGCAGTGATTATTCTCTGCACTCTCTCACCTGTAAGCATTGATTATCCTACACCTCTCTCACCTGTAAGCAGTGATTATCCTGCACTCTCTCACCTGTAAGCAGTGATTATCCTGCACTCTCTCTCACCTGTAAGCAGTGATCATCCTACACTCTCTCACCTTTAAGCAGTGATTATCCTGCACTCTCTCTCACCTGTAAGCAGTGATTATCCTACACTCTCTCACCTGTAAGCAGTGATTATCCTACACTCTCTCTCACCTGTAAGCAGTGATTATCCTACACTCTCTCACCTGTAAGCAGTGATTATCCTACACTCTCTCACTTAAGCATGATAATCCTCACTCCTCACCTGTAGCAGTGATTATCCTGCACTCTCTCACCTGTAAGCAGTGATTATCCTCACTCTCTCTCACCTGTAAGCAGTGATTATCCTGCACTCTCTCTCACCTGTAAGCAGTGATTATCCTGCACTCTCTCTCACCTGTAAGCAGGATTATCCTGCACTCTCTCCACCTGTAAGCAGTGATTATCCTGCACTCTCTCTCACCTGTAAGCAGTGATTATCCTGCACTCTCTCACCTGTAAGCAGTGATTATCCTACACTCTCTCTCACCTGTAAGCAGTGATTATCCTACACTCTCTCTCACCTGTAAGCAGTGATTATCCTGCTCTCTTCTCCTGTAAGCAGTGATTATATCCGGAACTCTCCTCACCTGTAAGCATGATTAATCCCTGCATCTCTCTCACCTGTAAGCAGTGATTATCCTACACTCCTCTCTCACCTGTAAGCAGTGATTATCCTCACTCTCTCACCTGTAGCAGTATTATCCTACCCTCTCTCTACCTGTAAGCAGTGATTATCCTCACTCTCTCACCTGTAAGCAGTGATTATCCGCACTCTCTCACTGTAAGCAGTGATTATCCTGCCCATCTCTCACCTGTAAGCATGGATTATCCTGCACTCTCTCACCTGTAAGCAGTGATTATCCTGCACTCTCTCCACCTGTAGCAGAGATTATCCTGCACCTCTCCACCTGTAAGCAGTGATTATCCTGCACTCTCTCTCACCTGTAGCAGTGATTATCCTGCACTCTCTCTCACCTGTAGCATGATTATCCTACACTCTCTCACCTGTAGCATTATTATCCTGCATCTCTCTCACCTGTAGCAGATATCTGCACTCTCTCCGCTGTAGCAGTGATTATCCTGCACTCTCTCTCACCTGTAAGCATGAGAAGATTATCCTGCACTCTCTCTCACCTGTAAGCAGTGATTATCCTGCACTCTCTCACCTGTAAGCAGTGATTATCCTGCACTCTCTCACCTGTAAGCAGTGATTATCCTGCACTCTCTCTCACCTGTAAGCAGTGATTATCCTGCACTCTCTCACCTGTAGCAGTGATTATCCTGCACTCTCTCACCTGTAAGCAGTGATTATCCTGCACTCTCTCTCACCTGTAAGCAGTGATTATCCTGCACTCTCTCTCACCTGTAAGCTGTTTTCCTCCACTCTCTCACCTGTAGCAGCATGATTATCCTGCACTCTCTCACCTGGTAAGCAGTGATTATCCTGCACTCTCTCACCCTGTAAGCAGTGATTATCCTGCACTCTCTCTCACCTTAAGCAGTGTTTATCCTGCACTCTCTCCACCTGTAAGCAGTGATTATCCCTGCACTCTCTCACCTGTAAGCAGTGATTATCCTCACTCTCTCTCACCTGTAAGCAGTGATTATCCTGCACGCTCTCTCACCTGTAAGCAGTGTATTATCCTGCACTCTCTCACCTGTAAGCAGTGATATCCCACTCTCTCACCTGTAGACAGTGATTATCCTCCACTCTCTCACCTGTAAGCAGTGATATCCTGCACTCTCTCTCACCTGTAAGCAGTTATGACTCTCATCTCTCTCCTGTAACATGATCTCTCACCTGTAACCAGTGATTATCTCTCTCACCTGTAAGCAGTGATTATTCGCACTCTCTCCTGTAAGCAGTGATTATTCCTGCACTCTCTCACCTGTAAGAGCAGTGTTTATCCTGCACTCTCTCTCACCTGTAGCAGTGATTCCTACCTCTCTCTCACCTGTAAGCAGTGATTATCCTGCACTCTCTCTCACCTGTAAGCAGTGATATTCTGCACACTCTCTCACCTGTAAGCAGTGATTATCCTGCACTCTCTCACCTGTAAGCAGTGATTATCCTGCACTCTCTCTCACCTGTAAGCAGTGATTCTCTCTCTCACCTGTAAGCAGTGATTATCCTGCACTCTCTCACCTGTAAGCAGTGATTCTCTCTCTCACCGTAGCAGTGATTATCCTGCACTCTCTCCCGTAAGCAGTGATTATCCTGCACTCTCTCACCTGTAAGCAGTGATTATCTCTGCACTCTCTCACCTGTAAGCAGTGATTATTCTGCACACTCTCTCACCTGTAAGCAGTGATTATCCTGCACTCTCTCTCACCTGTAAGCAGTGATTATTCTGTACACTCTCTCACCTGTAAGCAGTGATTATTCTGCACTCTCTCACCTGTAAAGTGTTCCTACACTCCTCCCTGTAGCAGTTGATTTCCTGCACTCTCTCACCTGTAAGCAGTGATTATCCTGCACTCTCTCCACCTTAGCAGTGATTATGCCCTCACTCTCTCAACCTGTAAGCCAGTGATTATCCTACACTCTCTCACCCTGTAGCAGTGATTATCCTACACTCTCTCACCTGTAAGCAGTGATTATCCTACACTCTCTCACCTGTAAGCATGATTTCCTCAATCTCTCCTCACCTGTAAGCAGTGATTATCCTCACTCCTCCCTGTAGCAGTGTTATCCTCACTCTCTCTCACCTGTAAGCAGTGATTATCCTGCACTCTCTCACCTGTAAGCAGTGATTATCCTGCCTCTCATCACCTGTAACAGTGATTATCCTGCACTCTCTCACCTGTAAGCAGTGATTATCCTACACTCTCTCACCTGTAAGCAGTGATTATCCTGCACTCTCTCACCTGTACGCAGTGATTATCCTACACTCTCTCACCTGTAAGCAGTGATTATCCTGCACTCTCTCACCTGATACAGTGATTATCCTACACTCTCTCACCTGTAAGCAGTGATTATCCTGCACTCTCTCTCACCTGTAAGCAGGATTATCCTGCACTCTCTCACCTGTAAGCAGTGATTATCCTGCACTCTCTCTCACCTGTAAGCAGTGATTATCCTGCACCTCTCCACCTGTAAGCAGTGATTCCTACACTCTCTCCAACTGTAAGCAGTGATTATCCTACAACTCTTCCACCTGTAGCATGATTATCCTGCCCTCTCTCTCACCTGTAAGCAGTGATTATCCTGCACTCTCTCACCTGTAAGCAGTGATTACCTGCACTCTCTCTCACCTGTAAGCAGTGATTATCCTCACCTCTCTCACCTGTAAGCAGTGATTATCCTCACTCTCTCCCTGTAAGCAGTGATTATCCTACACTCCTCTCACCTGTAAGCATGATTATCCTGCACTCTCTACCTGTAAGCAGTGATTTATCCTGCACTCTCTCACCTGTAAGCAGTGATTATCCTGCACTCTCTCTCACCTGTAAGCATTGATTTATCCTGCACTCTCTCACCTGTAAGCAGGGATTATCCTGCACTCTCTCTCACCTGTAAGCAGGATTATCCTGCACTCTCTCACCTTTAAGCAGTGATTATCCTGCACTCTCTCTCACCTGTAAGCAGGATTATCCTGCCACTCTCTCTCACCTGTAAGCAGTGATTATCCTACACTCTCCTCCCCTGTAGCAATGATTATCCTCACTCTCTCTCACCTGTAAGCAGTGATTATCCGCACTCTCTCTCCCCTGTAAGCATTTTATCCTGCACTCTCTCTCACCTGTAAGCAGTGATTCTCTCTCTCACCTGTAGCAGTGATTATCCGCACTCTCTCACCTAAGCAGTGATTCTCCTCTCACCTGTAAGCAGTGATTATCCTGACTCTCTCTCACCTTAAGCAGTGATTATCCTGCACTCTCTCACCTGTAAGCATGATTATCCGCATCTCCTCACCTGTAAGCAGTGATTATATTCTCACACTCTCTTCACCTGTAGCAGTGATTATCCTGCACTCCTCTCCTCTCACCTGTAAGCAGTGATTATCTGCACTCTCTCACCTGTAAGCAGTGAATTCTGCACTCTCTCACCTGTAGCAGTGATTATCCGACACTCTCTCCACCTGTAAGCAGTGATATCTGCACTCTCTCTTTAACTGATTATCCTCACTCTCTCCTACCTGTAGCAGTGATTATCCTAACACTCTCTCACCTGTAAGCAGTGATTTCCTAGCACTCTCCTCACCTGTAGGCAGTGATTATCCTGCACTCTCCACCTGTAGCAGTGATTCCTACACTCTCTCTACCTGTAAGCAGTGATTATCCTACACTCTCTCACCTGTAAGCAGTGATTATCCTACACTCTCTCCTCACCTGTAGCAGTGATTATCCTGCACATCTCTCTCACCTGAAGCAGTGATTATCCTCACACTCTCTCCACCTGTAAGCAGAGATTTATCCTGCACTCTCTCACCTGTAAGCAGTGATTATCCTGCACTCTCTCTCACCCTGTAAGCATTGATTATCCTACACTCTCCACCTGTAAGCATGATTATCCTACACTTCTCTCACCTGTAAGCATGATTATCCTCACACTCTCCTCTCACCTGTAAGCAGTGATTATCCTGCACTCTCTCTCACCTGTAAGCAGTGATTATCCTGCACTCTCTCTCACCTGTAAGCAGTGATATCCTGCACTCTCTCACCTGTAAGCAGTGATTATCCTACACTCTCTCTCACCTGTAAGCAGTGATTATCCTACACTCTCTCTCACCTGTAAGCAGTGATTATCCTGCACTCTCTCTCACCTGTAAGCAGTGATTATCCTGCACTCTCTCACCTGTAAGCAGTGATTACCTGGCACTCTCTCACCTGTAAGCAGTGATTATCCTGCACTCTCTCTCACCTGTAAGCAGTGATTATCCCCTCACTCTCTCACCTGTAAGCAGTGATTATCCTGCACTCTCTCTCACCTGTAAGCAGAGATTATCCTGCACTCTCTCACCTGTAGCAGTGATTATCCTGCACTCTCTCTCACCTGTAAGCAGAGATTATCCTGCACTCTCTCTCACCTGTAAGCAGTGATTATCCTACACTCTCTCACCTGTAAGCAATGATTATCCTGCACTCTCTCTCACCTGTAAGCAGTGATTATCCTGCACTCTCTCTCCCCTGTAAGCAGTGATTATCCTGCACTCTCTCACCTGTAAGCAGTGATTATCCTACACTCTCTCTCACCTGTAGCAGTGATTATCCTCACTCTCCTCCCTGTAAGCAGTGATTATCCTGCACTCTCTCTCACCTTAGCAGTGATTATCCTGCACTCTCTCTCACCTGTAAGAGTGATTATCCTCACTCTCTCCACCTGTACATGATTTTATCCTGCACTCTCTCTCACCTGTAAGCAGTGATTATCCTGCACTCTCTCACCTGTAAGCAGTGATTATCCTGCACTCTTCTCACCTGTAAGCAGTGATTATCCTACACTCTCTCACCTGTAAGCAGTGATTATCCTGCACTCTCTCTCACCTGTAAGCAGTGATTATCCTGCACTCTTCTCACTCTGTAAGCAGTGATTATCCTGCCTCTCTCTCTCACCTGTAAGCATTGAATTATCCTGCACTCTCTCACCTGTAAGCAGTGATTATCCTGCACTCTCTCTCACCTGTAAGCAGTGATTATCCTACACTCTCTCTCACCTGTAAGCAGTGATTATCCTGCACTCTCTCACCTGTAAGCATGGATTATCCTGCACTCTCTCACCTTAAGCAGTGTTATCCTGCACTCTCTCTCACCTGTAAGCAGTGATATCCTGCACTCTCTCTCACCCTGTAAGCAGTGATTTCCTGCACTCTCTCTCACCATGTAAGCATGATTATCCTGCACTCTCTCACCTGTAAGCAGTGTATCCTGCACTCTCTCTCCCTGTACAGTGATTACCTGCACTCTCTCTCACCTGTAAGCAGTGATTATCCTGCAACTCTCTCACCTGTAAGGTGATTATCCTGCACTCTCTCTCACCTGTAAGCAGTGATTATCCTCAACTCTCTCTCACCTGTAAGCAGTGATTATCCTGCCCTCCTCTCACCTGTAAGCATTGATTATCCTGCACTCTCTCTCTCACCTGTAAGCAGTGATTATCCTGCACTCTCTCTCACCTGTAAGCATTGATTATCCTCACTCTCTCACCTGTAAGCAGTGATTATCCGACACTCTCTCACCTGTAGCAGTGATTATCCTGCACTCTCTCACTAGCAGTGATTACCTGCCTCTCTCCAACCTGTAGCAGTGATTATCTGCACTCTCTCACCTGTAAGCAGTGATTATCCTACACTCTCTCACCTGTAGCAGTGATTATACTGCACTCTCTCTCCTGTAAGCAGTGATTATCCTGCACTCTTCCTCACCTGTAGCAGTGATTATCCTGCATCTCTCTCACATGTAGCAGTGATTATCCTGCACTCTCTCTCACCACTGTAAGCAGTATTATCCGCACTCTCTCACCTGTAAGCAGATTATCCGGCACTCTCTCTCCCTGTAAGCAGTGATTATCCTGCCACTCCTCTCACCTGTAAGCAGTGATTATGCCTACCCTCTCTCTCACCTGTAAGCAGTGATTATCCTACACGCTCTCACCTGTAAGCAGTGATTAATCCTGCAGCTCTCTCCACCTGTAAGCGTGATTATCCTCACTCTCTCACCTGTAAGCAGTGATTATCCTCACTCTCTCACCTTAGCAGTGATTATCTGCATCTCTCTCTCCACCTGTAAGCAGTGATTATCCTACACTCTCTCACCTGTAAGCAGTGATTATCCTCACTCTCTCTCACCTGTAAGCAGTGATTATCCTGCACTCTCTCACCTGTAAGCAGTGATTATCCTGCACTCTCTCTCACCTGTAAGCAGTGATTATCCGGCACTCTCTCTCCCGTAAGCAGTGATTATCCTACACTCTCTCACCTGTAAGCAGTGATTATCCTGCACTCTCTCACCTGTAAGCAGTGATTACCTGCACTCTCTCACCTGTAGCAGTGATTATCCTGACCTCTCTCTCACCTGTAAGCAGTGATTATCCTGCACTCTCTCTCACCTGTAAGCAGAGATTATCCTGCAC
Source organism: Hymenochirus boettgeri (assembly GCA_019447015.1). Taxonomy (NCBI): domain Eukaryota; kingdom Metazoa; phylum Chordata; class Amphibia; order Anura; family Pipidae; genus Hymenochirus; species Hymenochirus boettgeri. The sequence goes on from JAACNH010002062.1 coordinate 47,150, forward strand.
TCCCTCTCATCTCTCTCCTGAAGCAGTGATTATCCTACACTCTCTCACCTGTAAGCAGATGATTATCTGCACTCTCTTCTCACCTGTAAGCAGTGATTATCCTCACTCTCTCTCCACCTGTAAGCAGTGATTATCCTGCACTCTCTCTCACCTTAGCATGATTTCCTCACTCTATCCACCTGAGCAGTGATTATCCTGCACTCTCTCTCCACCTGTAAGCAGTGATTATCCGCACTCTCTCTCACCTCTGGTAAGCAGTGATTATCCTGCACTCTCTCACTGTAAGCAGTGATTATCCTGCACTCCTCTCTCCTCCTCACCTGTAAGCAGTGATTATCCTGCACTCTCTCTCAACCTGTAAGCAGTGATTATCCTGCACTCTCTCACCTGTAAGCAGTGATTACCTCACTCTCTCTCACCTGTAAGCCGTGTATATCCTGCACTGATCCTCTCTCTCACCTGTAAGCATGGATTATCCTGCACTCTCTGCACTGTAAGCAGGATTATCCTGCACTCTCTCTCAACCTGTAAGCAGTGATTATCCTGCACTCTCTCTCACCTGTAAGCAGTAGATTATCCTGCACTCTCTCCACCTGTAAGCAGTGATTATCTGCACTCTCTCTCACCTGTAGCGAGATTATCTGCACTCCTCTCACCTGTAAGTCAGTGATTATCCTGCACTCTCTCTCACCTGTAAGCAGAGTTATCCTGCATCTCTCTCACCTGTAAGCAGTGATTTATCCTACCCTCTCTATCCCCTGTAGCAGTGATTTCCTACACTCT
>JAACNH010002063.1:0-19148 GCA_019447015.1 Hymenochirus boettgeri
GTTCTGGTTGGTACAGGGATACTATATAATATTGAGAATTACTGGTATTAATACATAAAGTGTAGTTCTGGTTGGTACGGGGATACTATATAATAGTGAGAATTACTGGTATTAATACATATACTGTAGTTCTGGTTGATCCAGGGTAACTTTCTTTTTTTATCGCCATTTTGAGTCAAGAAGTAATCACCCCCCCTTTTTTTTTTTTTTTTTTTGCCTTACTCTGGATCAACTTTTAGGTATGGATAAAAAGGAGGGTGAAGGTGAAAAGGTTGATGGACATGTGGTTTTATTCAACCACAAATTTGAGATGGAAATTTGTGGATTTGGCACAGCTTGGAATTTTTAAGATTGGATCTTAATTTAAAATGCGGTATCGGAAATTCAAAATTCTGTGTTTAAAGTTCAATATATGGTTTTAAAATTACAAATTTAGCTTTGGAATTCTAATTAGAATTAGAATTCTGCACCCATTGACTGTTTGGATTGATTCAATTTTTCATTCCACAAAATGTCATCACATTCTGTGGTTACCTCATTTTCAGTTACTAAATCTACGTATATAGCGGAAAGTTCATTGCAGAGAGACACTTTTGTATATAAGAAAATGGTGATAGACAAAGATGAACACGGAGAGACTTTTCTGAGGGGGACCTACCCTACTGTAGGAGATATGGTTCCTGCTCCTTTCCCTGATTTCTTCTTTTGATCTGAAGAATTCCCTTGGAATTTCCATCCATCAGTTGAATTTGTTTAGGAAGACGTTGGTTGTTGAAGATGACCAAGCCCACAATAATCCCAAACACAGAGGCAAATTATCTATGAAACTTGCTTTGACATCAACTAAAGTAAATGTTTGGACAAATTCTGAATCGTCCCATTGAAAGTTCTCCAGGTAATTCTTTTTATTTATTTATGAATTGTCCTTTTAACACCACAGATTTATTTAACAAGACTTAACAAACAACATTTATCAGAAAAGAAGTCGTGATTGTTCCCAGGGATTTTGGATGACTTACGGTAACATTAACTCACAGTTTATTGGCCGTGGGTTCACATATCGGTGTTTTAACAGGACTGGGACATCACTAGTCATATGAATTCAAATATTCCCATTCAGCTGGCAGGGAATGAGCTGACCAATTACTAGTTATAGAAAATAAAGAGAAATATACATGTGAACTTGTACCTAATAATCTTTAATCAATCCCCCACTTGTGCCCATTGGCTGGAAAGTTAATGTATTACCAGCCCTGTAGTCCTGCATTGTACCTGTGTATTACCTGTATGTACATGTATGTTACCTGTATTGTACATGTGTATTACCTGTATTGTACCTGTGTATTACCTGTATTGTACCTGTGTATTACCTGTATTGTACCTGTGTATTCCTGCATGTGTACCTGTGTATTACCTGTATTGTACCTGTGTATTACCTGTATTGTACATGTGTTATTACCTGTATTGTACCTGTATATACCTGATTGTACCTGTGTATACCTGTATTGACCTTGTGACCTCCGTGTATTACCTGATTGTACATGTGTATTACCGTGTATGTGTACTGTATATTATATTACCTGTATTGTACATGTGTATTACCTGTATTGTACCTGTGATATTACGTATTGTACCGTGTATTGACCTGTATTTGTACCTGTGTATTACCTGTATTGTAATGGTGTATTTACCTGTATTGTACCTGTATATTACCTGTATTGTACCTGTATATTACCTGTATTGTACCTGTGTATACCTGTATTGTACCTGTGTATTACCTGTATTGTACCTGTGTATTACCTGTATTGTACCTGTGTATTACCTGCATTGTACCTGTGTATTACACTGTATTGTACCTGTGTATACCTGTATTGTACTGTGATTACCTGTATTGTACATGTGTATTACCTGTATTGTACCTGTATATTACCTGTATTGTTACCTGTGTATTACCTGTATTGTACCTGTGTATTACCTGTATTGTACATGTGTATTACCTGTATTGTACTGTGTATTACCTGTTTGTACCTGTGTATTACCTGTATTGTACCTGGTATACCTGTATTGTACCTGTGTATACCTGTATTACTGTGTTTACTGTATTGTACCTGTGTATTACCTGTATTGACACTGTGTGTATTACCTGATTGTACTGTGTATTACTGTATTGTACCTGTGTATTACCGTATTGGTACCTGTGTAATTACCGTATGTACCTGTTATTACCGTATTGTACCTGTGATTACCGGTATTGTACCTGTGTATTACCTGTATTGTACATGTGTATTACCTGCATTGTACCTGTGTATTACCTGTATTGTACATGTGTATTACCTGTATTGTACATGTGTATTACCTGTATTGTACCTGTATATTACCTGTATTGTACCTGTATATTACCTGTATTGTACCTGTGTATTACCTGTATTGTACCTGTGTATTTACCTGCTATTTACATGGTATTACCGTGTATTGTACATTGTATATTACCTGTATTGGTACCTGTGTATTACCTGTATTGTACATGTGTATTACCTGCATTGTACCTGTGTATTACCTGTATGTACATGTGTATTACCTGATTGGACCGTGTATTACCTGTATTGTACATGTTTGACCTGATTTACTTGATTACCTGTATTGTACCTGTGTATTACCGTATTGTACTTGTGTATTACCGTATTGTACCTGTATATTACCTGTATTGTACCTAGATACTGTATTTACCTGGTATTAACCGTATTGTACCTGTGTATTACCTGCATTGTACCTGTGTATACCTGTATTGTACATGTGTATTACCTGTATTGTACATGTGTATTACCTGTATTGTACCTGTATATTACCTGTATTGTACCTGTGTATTACCTGCATTGTACCTGTGTATTACCTGTATTGTACTGTGTATTACCTGTATTGTACCTGTGTATTACCTGCATTGTACTGTGTATTACCTGGATTGTACATGTATACCTGTATTGTACCGTTACTACCTGCATTGTATGTATTGCCTGTATTTACTGTGTATTACCTGTATTGAATGTGTATTACCTGTATTGTACCTGATATTACCTGTATTGTACCTGTATATTACCTGTATTGGACCTGTGTATTACCTGTATATTGTACCGGTATTACCTGTATTGTACCTGTGTATGACCTGTATGTACCTGTGTATTAACTGTATTGTTACCGGTAATACCTGTATTTGTACCTGTGTATTACCTTTGTATTGGACCTGTATGTGGTACCTGTATTGTACTGTGTATTACTTGCATTGTACCTGTGTATTACCTGTATATTGTACTTGGTATTACCTGTATTGTACATGTGGTATACCTGTATTGTACTATGTATATTACCTGCATGTTACCTGTGTATTACCTGTATGTACCTGTGTATTACCTGATAGTGTACCTGTGTATTACCTGTATTTGTACCTGTGATACTGGTATTGGACCTGGGTATTACCTTATTGGACCTGTATATTACCGTATTGGACCTGTGTATTACCTGTTAGTACTGTGTATACCTGTATTGTTACCTGTGGATGTACCTGTATGTACCTGTGTATTACCTGTATTTTACCTGGTATTACCTGGATTGTACCTGTGATTACCTGTATTGTACCTGTGTATTACCGTATTGTACTGTGTATTACCTGATATTTACCTGTATTACCTGTATGTACTGTGTATTACCTGTATTGACCTGTTTGAACTATATATGTCCTGTGTATTACCTGTATTGTACTGTAATTACCTGTATGTACCTGTGTATACCTATATTGGACCTGTAATTACTGTATGGACCTGTGTATTACCTGTATGGTACCTGTGTAATTACCTGTATTGGACCTGGTATTACCTGTATTGTACCTGTGTTATACTGTATACCTGTATTACTGTATGTAAGTGTATTACCTGTATTGTACCTGTGTATTACCTATATTGTACCTGTGTATTACCTGTATTGTACCTGTGTATTACCTGTATTGGACCTTGTATTACCTATATTGGACTGTATATTACTGTATTGGACCTGTGTATTACCTGTATGTACCTGTGTATTACCTGTATTGTACCTGTGTATTACCTGTATTGTACCTGTGTATTACCTGTATTGTACCTGTGTATTACCTGTATTGTACCGTGTATTACCGTATTGTACCTGTGTATGTACTGTATTTACCTGTTGTATTACCTGTATTGTACCTGTTTACTTGTATTTACCTGTGTTTACCTGTACTGACCGTGTATTACTGTTATTGTACCTGTGTATTACAGTATGTACCTGTGTGTATTACCTGTATTGTAACTGTGTATTACCTGTATTGTACCTGTGTTTACCTGTATGTACCTGTGTATTACCGTGTATTGTACCGTAGTTACCTGTATTGTACCTGGTATACCTGTATTGACCTGTGTATTACCTGTATTGTTACCTGGTATTACCTTATGTAACGTGTATTACCTGTATTAAACTGTGTATTACCTGTATTGTACCTGTGTATTACCTGTATTGTACCTGTGTATTACCTGTAGTACTGTTTGTATACCTATGTATTGTACCTGTGTATTACCTGTATTGTACCTGTGTCCTGTTGACTGTATGTACTGTGTATTACCTGTATTGTACCTGTGTATTACCTGTATTGGACCTGTGTATTACCTGTAGTAGACCTATATACAGTATACCTGATTGACCGAATGTTACCTGTATTGACCATATTACAGTTATTACCTGTATGACCTAATGTTACCGTATTGGACCTGTATATATCTTATTGGACCTGTATTACCTGTATGTAGACTTATATACAGTTACCTGTATGGACCTGAATGTTACCTGTATGGACCTGTATATACCTGTATTGGACCGTGTATTATTACCTGTATTGGACCGGTTATATTACTGTATTGGGACTGATTATTACAGTATTACCTGTTTGGACCTGATATGTTACCTGTATTGACCTGTATATTACCTGTGATTGGAACTGTATATACCTGTATTGACCTATATACAGTTACCTGTATGGACCTGTGTTTACCTGTATTGGACCTGTATATTACCTGTATTGGACCTGTATATTACCTGTATTAGACCTATATACAGTATTACCTGTATTGGACCTGAATGTTACCTGTATTGGACTATTACCTGTATTGGACCTGAATGTTACCTGTATTGGACCTGTATATTACCTGTATTGGACCTATATACAGTATTACCTGTATTGGACCTGTATATTACCTGTATTGGACCTATTACACAGTATACCTGTATGGAACCTGTATTGACCTGTATTGACTATATACAGTATTACCTGTATTTGGACTGAATGTTACCTGTATTGGACCTGTATATTACCTGTATTGGACCTGTATATTACCTGATAGACCTTTACAGTATTACCTGTATTGGACCTGTATGTTACCTGTATTGGCCTGTATAGACCTGTATTGGACCTGTGTATTACCTGTATTGTACCTGTTGTATTACCTGATTGTACTGTGTATTACTGTATTGTACCTGTGTATACCTGTATGGACCTGTATATTACCTGTATTGGACCGGTATACTGTATTGGTCCTATATACAGTATTACCTGTATTGGACCTGAATGTTACCTGTTTATGTAGACCTATATACAGTATTACCTGTATTGGACTAATAGTTACCTGTATTAGACCTATATACAAGTATTACCTGTATATGGACCGAATGTACCCTGTATTAGACTATATACAGTATTACCTGTATTGGACCTGTATATACCGTATTGGACCATATACACAGTATACCTGATTGGACTGAATGTTACCTGTATTGGACCTATATACAGTATACCTGTATTGACCTGTATATTACTGTATTGGACCTATATCAGTCTTACTGTATTGGACCTGTATATACCTGTATTGGACCATATAACAGTATTACCTGTATTGGACCTGAATGTTACCTGTATTGGACTATATACAGTATTACCTGTATTGGACCTGTATATACCTGTATGGACTATCACAGTATACCTGTATACCTGATGTTCTGTATTGGACCTTAAAGTATTACTGTATACCTGATGTTACCTGTATTGGACCTATATACAGTATTACCTGTATTGGACTGAATGTTACCTGTATTGGACCTATATACAGTATACCTTGTATTGGACCGTATAGTACCGTATTGGACCTATAACAGTATTACCTGTATTGACCTGTATATTACCTGTATTGACCTCTATACAGTATTACCTAGTATGGACCTGGATATACCTGTATTGGACCTATATCAGTATTACCTGTATTGGACCTGAATGATTACCTGTATTGGACCTATATACAGTATTACCTGTATTGGACCTGTATATTACCTGTATTGGACTATACACAGTATTACCTGTATTGGACCTGTATATTACCTGTATTGGACCTATATACAGTATTACCTGTATTGGACGTATATTACCTGTATTGGACCTGTATGTTACCTGTATTGGACCTATATACAGTATTACCTGTATTCGACCTATAGTTACCTGTATTGGACCTGTATGTTTACCTGTATTGGACCTATATATAGTATTACCTGTATTGGACCTGTATATATACCTGTATTGGACCTGAATGTTACCTGTATTGGACCTATATACATTATACCTGTATTGGACCTATATGTTACCTGTATTGGACCTGTATATTACCTGTATTGGACCTGTAGGTTACCTGTATTGGACCTTTATACAGTATTACCTGTATTGGACCTATCTACAGTATTACCTGTATTGGACCTGTATGTTACCGTATTGGACCTATATACAGTATTACCTGTATTGGACCTATATATAGTATTACCTGTATTGGACCTGTATATTACCTGTATTGGACCTGTATGTACTGTATTGGACCTATATACCAGATTACCGTATTGACCTATATGTTACCTGTATTGGACTATATACAGTATTACCTGTATTGGACCTATATGTACCTGTATTGGGACCTGGATGTTACCTGTATTGGACCTATATACAGTATCTGTATTGGACCTTAAGTTACCTGTATGTAGACCATATATACAGTATTACCTGTATTGGACCTGATATTACCTTTATGGACCTATATACAGTATTACCTGTATTGGACCTGTATATACGTATTGGACCTGTATATTACTGTTTATAGACCTATATACATATTACCTGTATTGGACCTGATAGTTACCTGTATTAGACCTAATACATTACCTGTATTGGACCTGAATGTTACCTGTATTGGACTATATACAGTAATTAACTGTATTGGACCTGTATGTTACTGTATTGGACCTATATACAGTATTACCTGTATTGGACCTGAATGTTACCTGTATTAGACCTATATACAGTATACCTGTATTGAACCTGTATGTTACCTGTATTGGACCTATATACAGTATTACCTGTATTGGAGCCTGAATGTTACCTGTATTGGACCTGTATGTTACCTGTATTGGACCTATATACAGTATTACCTGTATTGGACCTATATATAGTATTACCTGTATTGGACCTGTATATTACCTGTATTGGACCTGTATGTTACCTGTATTGGTCCTATATACAGTATTACCTGTATGGACCTATACTACAGTATACCTGTATGGACTGAATGTACCTATGACTATATACAGTCATTACCTGTATTGGACCTGTGTATTACCTGTATTGGACCTGTATGTTACCTGTAGGACCTATATACAGTATTACCTTTATTGGACCTATATACAGTATTACCTGTATTGGACCTGATAGTTACCTGTATTAGACCTATATACAGTATTACCTTATTGGACATGTGTTACCTGTATTGGACCTGTGATTACCTGTATTGGATCTGTGTATTACCTGTATTGGACTTGATGTATTACTGTATTGGACCTATATACAGTATTACCTGTTATGGGACCTATATACAGTATTACCGTATTGGACCTGTATATGTGACCTGTATGAGACCTATATACAGTATACCTGTATTGGACCTGACTGTATTACCTGTATGGACTGGTATTACCTGTATTGGATCTGTGTATTACCTTTATTGGACCTATATACAGTATTACCTGTATTGGACCTGAATGTTACCTGTATTAGACCTATATACAGTATTACCTGTATTGGGACCCGTGTATTACCTGTATTGGATCTGTGTATTACCTGTATTGGACTTAGTTACTGTATTGGACCTGTATGATTACCTGATTGGACCTAATACAGTATTACTGTATTGGACCGAATGTTACTGTATTGGACGTGTTTATTACCTGTATTGACCTGTGATTACTGTATTGGACCTATATACAGTATTACCTGTATTGGACCTGTATATTACCTGTATTGGACCTGTATGTTACCTGTATTGGACCTATATACAGTATTACCTGTATTGGCCTGTATATTACCTGTATTGGACTGTATGTACCTGTATTGGACCTGATATACAGTATTACCTGTATTTGGACCTAATATAGTATTAACCTGTATTGGCCTGTATATTCCTGTATTGGACCTGTATGTTACCTGTATTGGAATATATACAGTATTACCTGATTGGTACCTGTATGTGGTCCTGTATTGGACCTGTATGTTACCTGTATTGGTCCTATATACAGTATTACCTGTATTGGACCTGAATGTTACCTGTATTGGACCTATATACAGTATTACCTGTATTGGACCTATATGTTTACCTGTATTGGACCTGTATGTTACCTGTATTGGACCTATATACAGTATTACCTGTATTGGACCTATATGTTACCTGTATTGGACCTGTATGTTACCTGTATTGGACCTATATACAGTATTACCTGTATTGGACCTATATACAGTATTACCTGTATTGGACCTGTATTGAACTGTTAGGTTGCCTGTATTTTACCTGAACATGAACTGTATTAGATACATCTGATTGGATGTTATTCCTGGGTTTCATTTAGCGTTGTAGGCTATTGTTCACGTTAGATGCCCCATGCTGGTCTATGGAAGTAGATAGATATGGATGGATGTGTCTGTATCTGGTGTGAAGGATAATGAACCATAACTTTGGACTTTGATAAACCTTTAACTTATTTCACAATTTTCTTCAAATGAATCATCATTCAGGAATTTAATAACAAAACATTATTTTGGCTTCTTAACCGCAAAGCAAATTGTTAGTCATGTAATTTTTCCCTTGGCTGCCAGATTTTCAAAAGTATTTCAGCTGATTAATAGGTTTATCTTCTAAGTGAGGAAGCTTTCTGGGATCCTGTGTCCAAAATAAAATAGCCTCAGTGGCCATTTGGCCTTCAAGATGAAGCTCAAGCTTGATAAGGTCAAGGGTCTCCTTGTCTGATTTTCTATCCCTCCTCTATTTCCCAACATCCAAGGTCCAAGGTGTCAATATTGAATGTCTTTTTATTTAACAATAAATCCTATAGCCTGTCCAATCCCCTGGTTTACTTAACCCATCTATTTGCTGAATCTCCATGTTAAAAGACTGATGGACCCATTTCTGGGTAAATTCCCACTTATAACTCACGCATTACACGACTATCCTGATTCATTGCCATGAGGTTGTCCCATGTGACTCTTGCTTGCCACACACTACAAAGTCTTCACATTCCAGCAACCACTGTAAACAGGAATATCGTCAGGTAAATCTACTGCTCCACATTCCAATCGATCCAACGTCCATATGGGATAGAATGTCTAATCGTTATGATATGGAGACAGTGTATGGCTCCCCCAGCAAGCTGCCATTATAATGGAGAAGTCCTTTATTTAGACCTAATCACTAGCACAGAACCCTCGATTGCTGATTTCCAGTTGCAAAAGGAACCTGGAGGGAACATGAAGCCAATTCTGGAGGGATCAATACCGGCCATACACATGTCAACTTCCCGCATTCCTGCCACGTTCTGTAGATAGATGTACGGCCTGCTAAACCCTCCAGACCTTGAGTTCAGTAGACACAGTTAGGTTAGCCCACCAGTGTGCCTGGGACATGCAAGGTTGCCCATTGTGACTAGTACATTCAAGATTCAGTGGTTAGCACTGATGATTTTTTTTTTATTGAAAATCGAAAGTAGACGATTATCGAGATTCGAGCCCTCGAAAGTAACGCTCGATTTTGGTAACCCTCGAAAATAGAATGCGGAAGCTCGAAAACAGCCCAATGGTGAGGAAAGATCGTTTGAAATAGGTTTTGGTTCTATTTACGAGTTCCCCAGACCATTCCCCAGGTCTCTGTGTCATTTACAGTAACCGACTATTACTATTTCACCCTCAAAATGGACAGAAACGTTAAAAACAATTTTCTCCCATAGACTTCTATGGGTCCGATTTCGAATCTTTGAACTTTCCAGAAAATTTGAAAACGAAACTCAACAGTTTCGAACATCTCTTCAGGTGGCGTCTAAAGGTTCTATGGCTCATTTTAAAGTTAAGGCTGAAGACTTTTATTCAACCCTTACTTTTATGAAGACCACAGTCAGTTAGTAAGATGGTAATTGAATGTATCCTTTAATGTCGTAGCCCAATAAGAATGACCCTTCCTGTGCTAGTTTTAGATTTTATTTTATAAATGGATTTCAGAATACATACAGGGAGATTCAATAAAAGTTCTTATTGTTAAAAATGGTGCTAATTTTGCCCCAACCAATCAGATGTTAGCTTTCAAATGTTAAATAAGATCTGATTGGTTAGCACCATTTTAAACGATAAGAACTTTTATTGAATCTCCCTGAAAAACTTTTATTGAATAACCCTGTCGGTCTTTTAACGTAATAAAAATAAGATTATGCCAGTTATTCTCAATGCCTTGTTATATAGAACCCCTCGTGTGTCTTCTGATATTTGTGTAAGCCAAGAATTGGAACATTTTCCAACACAGAGGGGGGTATGAAGTCATTGGCTGTTTTCTCTGAACCAGAAGATAACTTTCCATTCAATTACCTCCCCCTCGAAATTCTCAGGACATGATAAACTTTAATGAGCAACCAAATGGCTGCCAAATTCTCCCTATTACATATACAGCTTTCTAGAAATTCCCTATCAGTTTGAGAAAGATAAAACTGTATGCGGACATTTCTCTGCGGAGGAATTAACCTTTAATGTAACCACTATCTGAGGTGACCGAGGACCTATGGATGTAGCCAATGATGTGTGTGGATAGATAGATAGATAGATAGATGATAGATAGTGAGAAATTGAAGTTGAATAATCTAAAAGGGGATGGATCCATCTCCATCAGCTCCGGTAAAGGAGGCACTGTGGTGGTGATGGTCACTGAATATTATTAACAAGAAATTTCTGATCAATTTTTAGACTCAAAGGTTTATTGTATATTGGACAAAGATCCTTCACTGGATATTGTTGCTACCATAAGATGGTAAACCAAAAAAACACTTTTTACAAAGACTGAATGACATTAACATATGGGATGCTGATAATATTATTATGGCTACTGTGCCTTTGACGTTGAATCTTTGTATATGTCTATTCCTCATAGAGAGGGGATTAATGCAGTAAATAAGATACAGTCACTGACTATACTGCAAAAAACTTTCTTCATTGAATTATTGACAATTATACTAACAAAAAAACATTTCACTTTTAAAGTTGAATATTATTTGCAACTGCATGGGACTGCGATGGAGTCCAATGTCACCCACTCATATGCCAATGCCTATATAGCTTAGTATGAAGATAGATATGTCTATGTCGATGATCTCTACCAGGCCCATTATGTGGCCTGAAGGAGATACATCGATGACGTTTTTGTCATTTGGCAGGGTGACTTTGAGACCCTATCGCGGTTTCAAGCTGCCTTGAATAATAAACATAGCTCTATACAATTTTCCGTGGATCTGAATAATACAGAAATACATTTTTTGGATATTAAAATAACTAATAATGGAGGAGGCTTCGATGCGTGTTTATATTAGAAGCCCCCAGACAGGAATCAAATTCTACATTATAAGAGCTATCATCCCCAACATACAAAAAATTGTATTCCAGTCGATTAACAAGAGTACATTGATATGTCAATAATAAGAAAGTACGGGATGAACAAAAAGCGCAGATGTATAGTAAACTTGTGCAAAGAGGATATCCAGAAAATATTCTAGATAGAACAATGATGAGAGTGACAGACGATAATATAAAGGGAACAACGGATAAAAGAATACTGTGTATCACCCAATATGGTACATTAAGTCATAATGTTTCTCAAATACTATGAAAACATTGGCATATGCTACATGATATGAATTCAAAGATAGAAGAATTTAGACATTACCCTATTTGTTCATATAAACGGGGTAAGACCTTGTATAGAAAATTGGGCTGTTGTACATCCATATTAAAGTGCAACTAGAGACCAAAAATATAATCCATACAAAAACCAGAATTCTAGTGCACAAACAATTCTAATTGCACATTGGCTACCTCCATAAGGTTTAAGACCTTGGGCAGTATGGTAGTAAGTACAAAACCAAAATCAAGAAAAGGAATGTTTAATGTTATTAATGTGTACATTGTCCTCAAGTAATAGTGGGTGAACAATTTACCCACCCGGGCAGGGCGGGACAAAACATTGACCTTAGTGGGTTTTACACCTGCAATACCAATTACGCCATCTATGTTTTTACTTGCCCTTGTGGGTTACTGTGTATAGGGGAAACAACACAAAATATTAAGCCATGGAGCAGGTTCATGGTGCTAGAATCAGTGCCCGTACCAATTAACTTTGAACCTTAGACAAAAAGAGGTCAGACAGACTAAGCGCCTAAAGACGATTGCTCCATCTGAATTGAGATTATAATGTATCACTATCTATGATGGGTTGGATTGTACATTGGATATGGGTGGATACAGGGAAATATATAATTCAAGGGATATTAAGCACATGACAAAGTATACAGATAAGTAAAAAGATAGATATATAGAATTTCCATAGTTATTGATGGTAGATTGGAAGAGGAGACCGGATTATGGAGTCATGTTTCTATCATTGTTTGAATTATGAATATGGTCTCTGCTGTATGCAGGGTAAGGGGTGTTATGTGTTAGCCTATAACAGATATGTTCCCTGCTGAATACAGGGCTGATATACCAAAATCAGCACACAGGGCAGAGTGGTGTAGACACCAGCTATCCTGAAAACAAGAAGCTCAAATAACACTGCATCCAATATTGGACACATTCAAACCGCTCAATAACAGCGATATAACTATAGATCCTTAACGATGCTGAGTTATGTTTATTATGCTAATTAACAATAAATATACAATTGAAAAAAGACCCTAGTTAAAAACAAAATATCAAACACTCCTAAACTGTCAACAGCGACCGGTAGATACAAAACAAGTTCAAGCTGGAAACAATGTCTCTTTTCAATCTGTTCCCATTTTAGCAACACTTTGTCCTATTCAACAACAATGATATGTAGGTTTCATATGTATCGAATCCAAAATTACAGCTGTGATACAAACTTCCCTAATCGGATTATATCCAGATTGTGCAAATAGTTAGCTGTAATATCCAATGGACAATGTCACACAACACATCATGATATACTTACCACCAGGCAAGCGTCAGTCCTGTATGTATATATGTATGTATGTATGTATATGTTTATTTATATAGCGCCACTTGGGTACACAGCGCTGTACATTATAACAATACAGATTATACAGTATGTATGTATATGTTTATTTATATAGCGCCACTTGGGGACGCAGCGCTGTACATTATAACAATACAGATTATACCTTAACTTCTACCAAGCAGTCCAAGAAAGCCAGTTTGTTGTTTTGTATCTCTTCCCTTGTGAATTTAATGTTTTGGTCCACCGCATTAATGTGTTCTGTACATAATTATAACAATAACAGATTATACAGTATGTATGTATCATGTTTTAGTTTATAGCGCCACTTGGGTACCAACGCTGTAACTTATACATACCGATTACTGACATATGTATGTTATAATGTTTATTATAATAAGTTAAATAAGCAGCGCCCTTGGGTACGCAGCGCTGTACATTATAACCAATACGATTTATACGTATGTAGGTATATGTTTATTATTTATTAGCGCACACTGGTTACACAAGAGCGCTTTCATTTTTAAAAAATAAACAATTACCATTATACAGTATGTATGTATATGTTTATTTATTACTATTCCCACTTGGGGTACACAGCTCTGTACATTATAACAACTACAACTCCTTATAACAGTTGTATGTATAATGTTTATCTTTTGTAAAATTCATTAGATCAACTGGACTTGAACTGTAGTTTTCTTCTTTAAGAGACCGTTTCCGCTAGTCATATTAATCATTGATAGCGGCGATCTAATAATATACCGAAGATGGCTTTCCCCCTCAATTCAAATGACTTGTACAAGATTCTGTGTGGCTTATGTATGTACCCTGGAAAATCCCACTTAAGCATAATCACACATAATCACCGCCACCGGTTTAATGTGTGATTTAGATATGGCTAAGAGTATCTATATGTTATAAAAAAAAAGGAAGCCCAGAGTAAAGGAGAGGTGTTAAAAAAAGCATTGGTACATGGCAGGACAGTTGGGTGGGTCCTAACCCCCCCGACTCGAACCCCCCCCCCCGCCCACCTCTAGGTAGTAGAAAGGCTTGTGGTTTCTCTTTCTCTTCTTTCTTTCTTCTTTTCTTTGGGTTTTCTTTCCTTTCTTCTTTCTTTATTTTCACGATAACTGGCCCTCCTTACACCACCGCTCTTTGAAGGAACCAGTCACAGTTCCTTCCTTCGTCCTTCCTTCGCTTGTCCTTTTCCTCGTCAACGTTCCTTACGTTCCTCCTGGTTCCTTTTCGCCCAGTATTTAACCATGTAAATCTCAAAGGTATGTCCTTTCTATATCCATCCATCCTTAAGATGGCCAGATACAATGGCTGGTTCCTAATCCCCGCGATGAAATTGGGCTCTTTCTGTGCTGGGGCCATACGTTGATGCAAGTTGCTGTTTGGTGGGTCTCCTCCCCCAACATACAAATCAGGAGCAGCTTTCCCTGCAAACTGCATATATGATGCGTCGCTTTCCCTCCTCCTTCTTGTGTTGTTGGTATTTTTATTGTGGGGGGTCTTTTTTTCGGATGTACCACTTGCCTTTGCTGCCGCAGTGTGGTGGTTTGTTCGGTTCTAAAAAACCAAAAAAAAACAAGAATCAACGCAGACAGGGATTACAGATGTTTTTTTTTTTATTGTTTTTTTTTTTTTTTTTTTTTGAAATTCATTCTTAAATTTCTCGAAGACCTTCTCGGAAGACCCCCTACGAACGACAACACCCACACCCTTCTACTATGGGATGATCATGTTCTTTTTCTTTATTTCTTCTTCCTCTTTTTTCTTTTCTTTCTTCTCCTCCTGTCTTGCTTTTCCTTTTTTTTTTTTCCTCCTTTTTTTTCCCCTTCACTGTTGATATTCTGTGTTCTTTTCTTTCCCTCTTTCTTTTTCCTTTCCTTCTACTACTACTTCTTGACAAAAGCAACGGCCCAGTCTGGATATCCCCAAGTTTTCTTTACATAAGGGCTTCCTCGGAGAATGTTGTTTTCATTTCTTAGATTCTTTATAGAATTTTCATTTAAAGCCTTCGCCTCTGTGCTAGTGGGGATGTTCTCTCCTCCGCCTCGGCTCCTGTGTTGCAGGGTTCTGATGAGATGACCCCATCTTGTTAATCCTAATGGTGGTGGGAGTCCAAACATCAAATAATCTATGCTGTGTGTGTTTTGGTTTTTCCTTTTCTGTAAAACCTCTACTAACCTCTACTCTTCCAGTTTAAAAAACCCTTTTTTCCTTAGACTAACTTCCTTAAACTTTCTACCAAGCAGGGTCCAAGAAATCCAGTTTGTTGTTTGTATCTCTTTCCCTTGTGAATTTAATGTTTTTTTGGTCCCCCGCATTCATAAATTGTGTTCTGGGTTGAAAGCTTGTACTTCCCTCGGTGATTTTAAACACATTAAACAATAAAAAATTAACCAGGTGTCATCAAACCATGATCGGGAACCATTGGCTGGGTTGGGGGCTATGCCCTTAAAGGGATTAAGTAAGCGCCTGTGTTTCTTCTATCTTCTATCTACCCTCCTCCTATCTACTACTTCTACTATTGTGTTTCACCCTCTATTTCTCATATCTTCTACCCCTCCCCCTCCTGTAAAAGGTTGCACACGCACTAGGTTAAACTGGGAAGATCCCATAGTGTCACAAATCCACTGTTTTTTTTTTTCGCCTTATAGACTTATATCCTTATACCACCTTTTTTAAAATAATCTGTAATTCTCCATAGAGAGTCACACAAGTCCAACACGGAACAGAACCAGCCTGTCTTGGTTGAAAAGATGATATTGTAATTGCCATTAACATTCTGTGTTTTCTCTCTCCAACCTGGGTATCGAGCTAGTCTAGATCATTCTGCTTGTAAGGTGTAAGAAGAAGAATTGTGGGTTCTTATGCAGCGCGACGTCGTGATGGGGCTGCGGCGTGTGCTTACAGCGCGGTCTTGCGCGTTTCTTTCGTCGTCGTCTCGTCTTCTCGTTCGGGCCCGTGCGTTGTGGCGCGCGTTTTTTCGTTTCGTCGTCTGTTTCCGTTTTTTGCGCTCGCCCGTTGGCTGGTCCTTGGCCCACGCGCCCGTTTTCCTTCCTTCCTTTCTTTCCTTCTTCCTTTCTCAACTCCCTTTTCTTCCTCCCTTTCTTCCCTTTCATTCCTTCTTCTTCCTCCTTCTTCTTTCTCTTTCGCTTCCCTTCCTCTCTTCCTTTCCCCCCGCTCCCTTCTTTCTCCCCTTTCCCTTCTTTCCTCCCTCTTCTTCCCCTTTCTTCCCCTTCTCTTTCCCTTCTCTTCTCCCCCCCTCTCTCTTCCTCTTGTCTCTCTCCCTTTCCTTCGTCTCTCTTCTTTCTTCCTCTTTTTTCGTTCCCCTTCTCCCCCTTCTTCCCTTTTCCGTTTTCTTTTTCCCCTTCCTTTTCTTCTTCTTCCTTTTTCCCTCCATCTTTTCTTTCCCCTTCTTTCCCTCCCCCTCTTCTTTTCCTTCTCCTTCTCCTTCCCTTCCCTTCTCTTTTCCCTCTCCCTTTTCTTCTTTCCTTCTTTCTTCTTTTTTCTTCCCTTCCCCCCTTCCACCTTCCCCCTTTCTTCTTCCTTCCTTCTCCCATATCTTCTTCGTTCTCCCTTTCTTTCCTTCCTTTTCTTCCTTCCTTCTTCTCTTCGTTTTTCCCCCCTTCCTTTCCTTCCTCTTTCCTTCCCCTCTTTCTTCCTCCCCCCCTTCCTTCTCCCCCCCTTTCCCTCCTTCTCCTCTTTTCTTCTCCCTTTTACTTCCCTTTCCTTCTCCTTTCTTCCCCTCTATCCTCTCTTCTTCGTCCTTCCTTCTTTCTCCTTTCCCCCTCTTTCTTCTTTCGTTTTCTTTTTCTTCCTCCTCCTCCCTTCTCCCCCTTCTTTCCCCCCTCCCCCCCTTCCCTTATCCATTTTCTTCTCTCCCCTCCGCCCCCCTTCCTTTCCTTCCTCCTTCCCTTTTTCTCACCGCCGTTTTCTTTTTCCCCTTTTTCCCCCCCCCCCCCCCTTCCTCCTTTCCCCCTTCCCTCCTTTTCTTTCATTTCCTTCCTCCCCCCCCCCCGCTCCCCTTCCTCCTGTTTTTCCCCCCCTTTCTCCCCTTCTCTTTCTTCCCGTTCCTCCCCCCTCCCTCTCCCCTTCCACCTTCTTCCTAGCCGTTTTTCCCCCTTCTCTCTCCATTTTTCTCTTCCCCCCTCTCTCTTTTCTCCCTCTCCTCTTCCTTCCTTCCTTTTTCCCCTTTCCTTTCCCCCCCCTTGTCTTCCCCCCCTTCTCTTCCTCTTCCCATCTCCTTTCCCTCCTTCCCCTTCTGCCTTCCCCCTTACTTTCCTCCTCCCTTTTCCTCCTCTCTTCCCTTTCCCCCCCCCCCTCCCCCCCTTTCCCCCCCGGCCCCCGCCCTTGGTGAGGGTAACAAGTGAAGAGAGATTTCACAAAAATCATAGGCCACAATAGTTTCTTCTAACACCGAGTAATATATCTACAATCTTGTTGGTGAATCCTGAGATTTTCTGATGTGATGCTTCGAACTAAACTTTCCCAACTTTCCCACCAAAGGTCCTAGATATTGTTAGCCTAGATATTTTGGGTTTTAGCCAAAACCTTTGTAATGTTACCAAGCCGAGTTGATGCTTATTCTGCTGACTATAGGTCTTAGTGGGGGGCCCCTTCCTTTATGTATCCCCTTTGTTGGGAGTCCATATATGCAGTAGGGATGTTCCTGCACCAGGGTAGAGAGGAGGGCGATATACCATTGCTTTCGTTCAATGGTCTTTAAAATTATATAATCATTATAATAAATTTAATATAATTTATCCTTTTGAAGGAGCTGTTGTAGTACGTCCCTAATTGAACTCTTTTCTTTCTTGAACGGCGGGTGGAGATACACAGGTGGCAGCGCTGTACATTATAACAATACAGATTATACAGTATGTATGTATATGTTTATTTATATAGCACCACTTGGGGACACAGCGCTGTACATTATAACAATACAGATTATACAGTATGTATGTATATGTTTATTTATATAGCGCCACTTGGGGACACAGCGCTGTACAATATTAAAATACAATTAAGTCATACAAGGGGATAAATACACAGATAGTTCGGTACGTAAATATATAAATTATATAAATAGAAGTGCTAGGGCTTTACCACAAGAGGAAAGGAGGTCCCAGCCCCATAGATCTTACAATCCAGTTAGGTGGGTAACATACAGATATAATGGAATGGTGTGCTGGAGTGAGACGTATGCAGTGCAAATAAAACAATCAAATACTGTGCTAGTTACTAGATAGGTAGAATGTAAGGGTAGATTTATCATATATAGATATATAGATACCATATACTGTGCTGGTTATCATATATAGATATATAGATACCATATACTGTGCTGGTTACCGGATAGGTAGCGTGTAAGGGTAGATTTATCATGTATAGATATATATATACCATATACTGTGCTGGTTACCGGATAGGTAGGATGTAAGGGTAGATTTGTCATATATAGATATATAGATACCATATACTGTGCTAGTTACC